>VZRZ01006450.1:516959-527173 GCA_013398175.1 Climacteris rufus
TTTTTTTTGCCACCACGATAGACCAAGGACTCGGCAGCCTTCTTTAGAGGGAAATACCTGTGAACTTAAACATGTTTATTTTCCATACCTCTGTACTACCTGTCAGTTCAAAAAATAAGGTTCAAAAATCTCCTAAATAAGCCCAAAGAAATAAAACCACATGCCCTGCTACTCTCCAGGCAGCAAATGGCACCCAAGAGGGCAAGAGAACTCAGGTGGTTTTGTTTGGGGTTCTTTTTAAGCAAGCTGAGAAGACACTGAAAAACCATGAGTGAACCAGAGCGTGGTCAGAGCTGTTGAACCCAGGATTACAGCTCATTTATACCATTATTTCCATTTTGGATGCAGCCCAAAAGCACCCTACAAACCTGTCTGGAAATACCTGCTGGCAAACCAAAAGTGGGTTAAGCTCAAGGCATGTCTGCTCCTCCCCAGACTGCCAGATGCTGGCCCTGCACCCCACATCTTCACAGCACTGCCTGGGTGCTTCACCGAGCCATCCTAAGTCACAGCCAGTGTGGAAAGGAGCACAGGGAGCTGCTCCCCCACAGGCCGGGAATCAAACGGTCCTCTCCCCATCGTGGCATGGCACCTTATCCTCACCAGGGGCTGACGCTGAGGACCCTCCCCATGAGGCACAGCCGCAGCTGCCCAGCACCTCACTGCACACCCACCTGGTCCCTTAAAGGCAGAAGGTGCAGCTGCAGCAGCTTTAAGGACAACTGTGGCCCTGCTCCCTCCTCACAGCCCCCCTCATAGCTGCAAAACCCTTTCCCAAAATGGCCACCATCTCCCACGACTGCCCCACAAAATGTCCACCTCCCCACAGCTGCCCCATAAAATGGTCACCACTCCACAAGACAGCCACCACTCCCCATGGCCGCCCCACACAGAGTCACAGATGCGTTCCCGAGGCGCTATGCTTTATTCTGAGGGGTGCAGGGCACAGAAAAGGAGCTGGGGGGGACAAAGAAGACGAGGAGCAGGGAGGGTGTTTGCAGGCTGGCAGGGGCAGGCTGGACAGCACTAGCAGGAGGTGAAGGTTTTCCAGAAGAAGTTCTTGCAGGGCGCCTTGCGGTCCCTCTCTGAGAGTTGGACGAGCCGCCCCAGCACTGCCCGCTCCTCCTCCAGCTTGCCCTCCTCCTCCACATCCGGGGAGGCTGCCTCACGCCCGACATCCACGTTGTCCAGCAGGCCTGCCAGCATCTTCAGCATGATGTCCTTGTGGACTGTACTCTGTTCCTGTGGGCAGAGAGCAGGGAAAGTGATGGATGGAGGGCCCATACCTCACAGACATCGAGATTCAGAGTGTGCAAACCTCCCCCATGGGGTCCCTTCTCATTCCCCTGCCACATCACAGAGCCGAGGTTTTTCCCATTGACAGAGCCATGCTGGAGCTCAGGGATCGGTGGCTGTAGAGGCCGCTGCTCCCGTCTCCCATCCCTGTGCAGCTCAGCCAGCTGGACCTTCACGTGCCATGTTAGAGCTGGAAAAGAGCTGCTAACAAATAGGCTGGAATTGCTGTGAAGTCCCTCGCCGTGGCACTAATTAAATTTCAGCAAATGCCAAGCTGCCTCTTTGATGCCCTGCCTGCCCAGCATCCACCTTGGGAAGGTCAGATAAGAAGCACAGCATGTTCTGGGCAATAGTAAATTAAGGGGGTCTGTACCCCGCTGTAAAATGCCAGTGCACAATGAAGCGCAACAGGGAGAGGGCTGGGTTGATGGGGAGAGGGATGCACCAAATATCCGAAATGAAGTGTTGCATCAGTGGAGACAGGCAGCTGTACTTCATGAACGAGAACCTGTAGTTCTATAGCCTGGCCTTGGGGGAAGGTGGGATGAAAGGAGAGCTTCTGAGCTCCTTCCCTTTGCTGTAGCAACACACAGAAGAACAGAGCTTGTGGTTTGGGGCTTGAGGGATTTCCGTCAGTACGAGTTGTGAATTATTGTGTTTCTCTTAACATTACATTCAGCAAATCTGACGAATTACCTCTTGCCTGAGCATTCCTGGTCTCCACGACTCATTAACGGAGACAGCTGGTACTGGCCAAGCTGAGATAAATAGTTTGACAAGAACAGATCCTATTTCCCATGTGGATGGGAATCTTGGAAGCATATTTCCACGTCACTCCTCACAACTGCCACACGTACTGCTGGGGCTGCTGTATCTATCTGCTGCGTTTGTCAGCACCAGCATTCACCAAGGACCAAGGAGGTGAGCAACTCAAGAGATGGATAAATACAGGCAGCAGCAATTGTCTCAGGTTTCCATTAAAGAAGATTTATGGATAGTTTGTAATCACTTTCTTAGCTCTAGTACCTACCCTTGCTACTGCACAAGAGAAATCGAGGAACATAAAAATTCCACACTGTATTTCTGGCAGAAGAAAAGATAAAGCCAGTTTATCCTCACCCTGAATCCTACTCCTGTGCTGAAAATACAGAAATGTCTCAAGCCTTTGGGAGAGCGACTGGGACTGCGGAACCCAGCTACGTGTGTCTTCTGGGTCACATCTTCCTGGGAAGCATCTTTCCTAGCTGCAAGTGCTGTTTGGAAATTCATTGCTCTGAGCAGAGCCAGTATCTTCAGACTCAGGGGTGAGGAAGGCACAGCTCACCCTTTTTAGGGGATATTTCTTACGCACGATCGACTGTGGCTGCCAGTGAAACCCGGCAGCTCTTCCCCAGTGCTAATCCACTGTTCATATCCTTTCTGCTTAGAGCTGTTGTGAAAGAGATCAAGACTCTCTGGCAAGAGCGAGAGATCTCAGCACAGCAGGTTGGGGCAAAGCTTCGGGGAGCTGCTCCATTCCCTGTGCTACATCCATCAGTGCACCAGAGTGAACAGATCTTCCTTTTGCTTTGCAATGTATTTTATGGGGGTTCGTTTTGTAAAATCCTGACGTTTTGCATACTTAAAACATTTGTCTGAGTTACACCAGTGGTGGCTGTTGGGATTGGTTCATCAGTATCCATCAGTTTTTCATTTGCAGAATGCTCCATAATAACGATTCTCATTAATTATATCGATATTCTGTAAGCAACAGTGTGTAGAAGACTAAGAGTCATTACACTTGGCTTAATTTTTACCAAAGACTCATTTATCAATTTATTCCTTACGACTTGTTTCTTTTTTCCCCAGCAGTTAGGATTTGCAGCAGGAGTTTACTTTTTAAGAACCGGATTTGTTCCTGTAAGCACGTAGAGCTGAAAGTTTCCAGTTATACCTAGAAGGGTTAATCCCAGGCAGCTGCAGGAGCCCTGATCTCTAACAGAATGTCATCACCTCACGCTGTGTACGGTTAGGTCTTGCAGCCAGTTTTGTTGTTAATGGGATGCGAGCCCACTCCTGAAGTATTAAGACACGAATGGATGAGCTGGAGCCAACACTAAGACAGAAAAAACGATGCGGATACGCACAAAGGAGAAGTTAATGCCTGCAAAACCACTGCTGGGATCATTCACTTCTCTGGAATAACAGCAGCCTTACAGATACGGCTGCATGCGGTGACTAACCAGAGCTCAGAGGAACATCAGGGATGGCAGGGAACGTGCAGGTGAGAGGACTGTGGGGCGAGGGCAAGCGGAATAGGGCTCGCGATTAGGTTATGCTATGGCTTTCTACACCTTTGGCCTCTTAGGGAAACTGTACAGCAAAATAAAGTTATTATAGTGCTCTAGCCATTATAATACTAGGTTTTTGCCAGTTGGTAGGATAGTTATATTGCTATAATAAGTTCTGCCACTGCATAGAGCTGTGCTGGTTCAGTGTGTAATTATTCCAGCAGAACTATGTCAGTATAACTCCCCTTGTGAATACTGCTCTGGAAAAAGCAATTTTATTTTGATATAATTACTTCATTTACGATTCCTCTGTTACTTTCCTACTGAACCAATCTTTTAAACATTTGTCCTTCCCATGAGTCCAATTTAAAATATCATCTCCCTTGATCACTTTACCAATTACTCTCCCTCCCTAGCACTTTGCTGTATTCTCTCACGCTGTACCCTTTCAGTAATATTTTCTCCTTTTCCCTCTGCTCTCCGCTGTTCTTTTTGCCAGTTTTTGCTTAGATCAGACCTCACTTTTTCAGCTCTCTGGCATCTGCCCTGGTACCTTTCCTAAATCTGCTGGCCAGCAAGCTGCAGTAACAGCCCGGGGCTTCACATCGCGTAAAGCTGTAGTGCATTGGAATATAGAGGGATGGAAGAGTTGCATCAGGTATAGCCTACTTGCCCTTATCCCCCTTCCCCTGGCTCTTGGTCCTGCTCCTGCCCAGGCACGTTGTACTCACCCTGGTGCTCTGCATGGCCAGTCTCTCTTCCCCGGGCAGCGCCGTGGCTCTCACACTCCACACCAGCAGCAGCACGGACACTAGGCTGGCCACCAGCTGCATGATGCACAGGCTGTGACTAGTGCTGAGTGAGGAACACTGGGAGAGGGAGCTGTTCCCGGGCTCTCTTCTGCCTCAGACAATGGCTGCAGCCCCTTTTATAGCCCTCCCCCAGCCCAGAGGGTGACGCAAACAATTAACTCTACATCAAAGGCAAATTAGGCTTTGGAGAGGTTGTTAACACTTGGCTGCTTGAGTGGGATACTTCAGTGCCTTGGGGTTCTCCGTGTGCCAGACCTGCGGAGGCTAAGGAAGCTAAGGTGTGGGACTCTCCAGTAACAGGCTGTTTCTTCACGCTGAGAAATTGTAGGCACTATCTGTGCCTCTCCTAGTTAGCCGAATTCTGTTTGGGAAATAATGACGGGTAGAAGAGGCCACCAGCTTGCGCAAACCTCTGGCCAACGCTGGATGCTTCAAAGGGAAGCGGTAAAACTTTTGACCGCCAGTATTTAGATATGGGCTTGGACGCTCAGCTGGTGTGTCCAAAGAGCTCCAGACTTTGAGGGTATTTGGATCCGGATCTCTTTATCCAGAGATGGATCTCACTGTGCGGTGCCTGGCTTTCCCCATATGATAACACGGGGGGACAGGCTGCAGCTCTGCAGTAATAGCCTCCGTCTGGCAAATGCACTTTGAAATCAGCTGTGGATTACTGGGTTTTGCTCCTAGTGTTGTTTCAATACTTCTCAAACCCATCCCAGGAGTATAGGTCAATACAGTGAATCCTGTCACGGATATACAGTGTGTGTGGCACATAATACAATACACGAAATATCGCCCATTCTGGAAACGCATAAACTGAAGCAACAGCACGTGTTTCTTACCAAATTCCATAATATAGTTAACGCCCTTTTTAACTACAAGTTAATAGTAAAGCTTAGGAAATCAACGTATCTCAACACACTCAGCAGTAATGCACACATACGCAGTGGATGCTTTTACAGCATGGAGGCGAGAGGTACTGAATTACCACTTTATGAGGTAAAGTGATTGACTGCAGTCAAAGGGTGGAATGTAGCAGGACATCTCATGCCCCCAAGAGCTTATCTGTTGTCTGTTAACCGGTCAGATAACTCAAACGGGACAAGAGGTCTTGTAGCGAGTTATTTTGCCACCACGGAGTTAACACTGGCCTGGCATCTCCCAACTGCCAATAAACACCTCACCGTTGAAATGACATCTGGCAAGATAAGCTGAGTTTCTGGCTGACATCCATTCACTTTACAACTATAAAAGCCACACCAAACTTTCACAAAGCGGAAGTCTTCTATACATTTTCCTGGAAACGTGTGGAGTTTCTCCCATGAGGAGGGACGGCTGCTTTGCGGTTACTCCCCGGGGGTTAAGTGACAGAATCTGTACATTATCATCATTTTGTGGTGGTAAGTTACATTCGACTCCTAATCGATACTATTTCTTTTGCTACCTTTAATAGAGGTGCCTTGATATAGTGCACTGTTTTATGGTATGCTGTAATCTACTAGTAGTTCTTTAGTTTTATACTGTGTAGTAAGTAATTTTCATTAAGATCTGTCATCTGTTATTTTTTTGCTGTTTAATAAATAATTCATTTGAATGAATAGATCGGATTTACCTTCATTAGAACTTGCGGACCAGAGAGATTCCTTAAGTTTAAACTGTTGCCAAAATCTGAGGCTAAGGCAGGTCTTGTGTGAAGCTTCCACTCGTCCCACGACCGAAGGCCAAAGACTGAAGTCACCGAAGCCCACCAGCAGCACCTGGCTGAGGTGAAAGGGCGCAGAGTCTTGGACGTCCCAGCCATCTGCTTGCTCTCCGCAGCCTAAAGGAAGGCGAAGTTCCTCCATGAGTTCTAGCCGCTGACCGAGCACCAGCTGCCAGTGAATGCCAGTCGCATTCATCAACTGACTTGCCACTGCCAGAGAGAAAGAGAGGGCGGGAAGGGCCGATGCCATCTTTGCTTTGTCTTTCGAGCCACGTGGGTACCCACAAAGGAGAAGTTAATGCCTGAGAAACCACCGCTGGGATCATTCACTTCTCTGGAATAACAGCAGCCTTACGGATACAGCCACATGTGGTGACCAAACAGAACTCAGAGGAACATCAGGGACGGCAGGGAATATGCAGGTGAGGGGACTGCAGCTGCAGAGCCCCATGTTGTGTGAGGAAGGGGGTGCTCTGCTCTTTTGGGTTTCTCTTTGTTCCCGTGGGGCACCTGTGAGTTCTAGCAATTTTGAGTCTAGTGATTATTTACTGTAAATTTTTGCCGGTTGCTGTTTTGCTTGTTAGTAAATTGTTGTCCACTTATATCTATTCTTCATTTTTTCTTATTGGTGAAAAGGGATGGGTTAAAACAAAGGGAGACAACTCATTTTAGTGTGTTCCTCTTTAAATTGTCATAAACCAAGACACACTTCCAAAACTCCTGTGTCTAAGGATTGCTCCCAAATGAAAGCTGCCAGGACTGACAGGACCAGTTGACCACAGACTCCCAGGAGCCGCCTGTCATCTGCCCCTGAAACGCCGTGGCTCCCTGCTTTCCTTCCCGTGGAAAAGAACCATCCGTCACGTCCACGTGCCTATGAGTTAGGGCTAGGGTTTAGGGTTCAGGTTAGGCATTTGGGTTAGGATTAGGCGATAAGTTTAGGGGGTCTCGTTAGAATTAGGTTTAGGCTTAAGGATTGTGACTAGTATTTGCGTTATTTGTATGTGAATTTTTGTAATTTTTTATGGTCCTGTGTTGGTTAGGAATTTTTAGGTTTGTATGTCAGTTTGTATTTCTTTTTTTGTTTTTTAATGTGTCTTGCATTCTATGCCCTGTACTTTTATAGATTGCTGTCTCAGTGTTATTTGCCCTTATGTACTTGGTTTTGTATTGTATTAGTATGAATTGAAATTGGTTTTTTTTTCAGGGATTGAACTTGTATAGCGTTGTGTTGTTCATTCTGTAATCTGTATTGCATTCTAAAGCCCAGTAGTTTTATAGTGCCTTGTCCAAGATTGTTTTGAATTTTGTAGTTGTGTACTCGCTTTTGTGTTAATCGGTATTGAAACCGATGTAAAATTTTACTCTCAAATGACTAAGCTGTACAGAAGTATATCTGAGGAAGTGTAACTGAAAAGAAGTAACTCAATATATTGGTAATAAATATTTTTTGTTCCCTCTTTCTTTGGTGTGATTTACTCTTTTTGGTTTGTGTTTTGTGTTGTCTCCTTGTCTGGGTCTCTCCCTGTCTCCCTCTCTCCCCAGTTTGTGCTTCTCAGTCTCTCTCCCTCTCCCTTTGGCCATCTTTGTCCTCCTCTCTCTCCTCTTCACCTATCTCTCTCCCTCTCCCCCTGCCATTTTCTGCTTCTCTTTCCCCTTTGCTTTGTCCCTTTTAGTTTCTCTTGCCTCTTGTCTCCTCTTGTTCTCACTTTCTTTTCTCTCTTCTCTTTGTCTCTCTTCTCTCCATCTCATATATTCCATTCTGTACTTTTTTCAAATGATGAACACACATAAAAAAGTGAGGCTTGCCATCAGCTGCAGTTGTATAGTGTACCTGGGCAGGAGCTGGCCATCTCAGCAGTCAGGGGTTCATACAATCCTAGAATCCCTGGATTGGGAGGGACCTTAAGAATCATCTAGTTCCAACCCCTCCCCACCACGGGCAGGGACACCTTCCACTAGACCAGCTTAATACAAAAGTACGGATTAATTATTGCGTCTTGTTAGAAGATACGTTGCATATATGCACTGTGAATTTAAAATACTTCACAATATGAGTTACATGACAACATGGTTAAATAGAAATGACATATAGGTGGGATTTTTTTTACAGTTTCTAAATTAACAGCATGCTGTACTATTTATAAATGTACCAGCAGAAACAAAAACAGTGAGACACATATACTTTAATATTCAAACACGTTTTTATGTTTTCGATTTTGTGAAGCAGAGCAGTTTTCGTAAACCGCTGTGCATTTGCATATTTCCCTCAGTTTGGATGTTTATAGTCTCAAAGTTTTTGCGCGTCTCCGAACCTGCATGCTACCGATCGGGAGCAGATACGATACGTATAATACTACCGAATGCCTACGCCAATGCGCTATAAAAAGACAGATGATATTAAAAAAACCTTTATTTTTCAAATAATTTCTATTAATTACTTTTGTATTAAATAATTTGACAATAACTAGAGTGTGTTTCTTGCTTTTATAAATATTCAAAAATACACTTTTTTCAATAATAAAATAATGCATGTTTGAAAGGGACTATGAAATTATTTAAGTATGCAATCAGGCCATGGCACTCGGACACAGTGATTCTCCTTAAAGGTGGTAATATCCTTCTTCCCGGTAGTCAGGAAGATGCAATTCAGGAGGAGAAGTTAATTACTGAATGTTAACACACTACATTCTAAATTTTCTTACATCGAATACTTGCCTGCACTCCTCCATTTTCTGTTAAATTCAGGTGTAACACTGGTACAAATTAGATTGAAATGATTATTAATGTGTCAACTGAATTGTGTCTCCTTATTACTGCATTCAGTACAAAAAGAGTTCATGCAGACAGGAGCATTAATCTATTTAATTAAAATTAGATTTATGTAATATTTATACAAGCCAAATAAATTCAATAAATATTAAAGTTTTCATGCTAAAACAAAACCCAACGTGTATAGTAAATAGGGCTTTTAGAACTGCACCAGGGTTAAATAAAGGGCCCAAGGCAATAGCACTGAAATCACTATCTCCTTTGTGTTTTAGCCTCCCTTGAATAAAGGCTGAGATAGCAAAAACCAAAACTCATTACACATTTTCTCTGAGAACTAAACATAAAGACTTCTCACTGCTTTCCTAAGACATGTCAGTTTGCAGGAACATTGGCAGTCTTTTGGGAAGGGACAAGTAGGATAAAATATTAAATACCATTCTATATGCTTCTGTTTCAAATTTTTGACTGAAGATCATCTTAGAGCAAAGCTGGGTTTAATAATGTTATTTGGTTGACTTTAAAACAGTTTCTCTCAAATGTTTTTTACTGATAAAAGTCTAAAATTGGATTATATTTGCATTTTCAAGCACACGTTTATGTTCTAAAATATCTCATAGTTATTAATGTATTTTTTTGCATCTGTGCAGTCCACGAGACTAAAGACAACTATTTGGAAGAAGTCAGAAGTTAAACCAGACCTTTGCAAGTCTTCATTCTTGTCCTATATACATTCTCTAGCAACTAGATACATTAAGATTGTATTTTAGCAACAGTACACTATGGTAATTTGCTGTATTCCCAGAATATATAAAAGCAAACTAAATAGATTTTCAATACATTTTGGTATTTGACAAAGTTCTGTGTTACATATATATGCAAGAACTTAATTTTAAATGTGAATTACTTTATGTTGTCACAATTATTTTAGCTTGAGGAGTAATAGATTCAAATTGTGATTTATCAGGGGCTTTACAGTCAGGAGCTGTAATTTAACCAGAAGAATGGTAATTACACATAGATCCCAAGCTGCATGTTATCGGTTTTATTATTAGCCATCTTTGAATAGAAGATTATGAGACATACTTTGTTATATATTGCTGTTTAGAGTATCCTAGTATTAAATATAGATAGCAATATTATTACTGTCACATTATGCTTGTGTAACTGTGGACATCATCAGAACTGAAATAAATACAGAATTTGTGCTCATATTTTTGTATTAAAAACTGCAAAGTTTATCATTTTTGCACATAGAGAAAAATAATACTAATCTCTATATAAATTGATTTTAAAATAAAAATATCTATTATACTCAAGATCTTTGAAAGTAAGAAATATCGGGTTTGAAAATACAAATGTAAC
>VZRZ01006451.1:3301-24434 GCA_013398175.1 Climacteris rufus
CTTGATGGTCATAAAAAATAACGAACATGGATGGCTGGCTCACGTTATCAGTTGAACTATCAAACAGATCTGCAGAGTTGCTGGCATTTTTCGGTGCCGGAGTAATTGATCCTCTTTTCCCCTGAGAATATTCTCCAACAAGGACTCGAGCCAAGTACATGTACTTCCTCCCATTCACATCTGGTTTAGAGTAGGTGTCGTGGGCAGAATAGCTGGCATGAACAGCAAAGTATGTTCCATTTCCAAAGTTTGCAGCTGTAGCCAGAAAACAAAAGTGTGTGAGTGTTCCAGTAGCAGCAATTCCTTATCTGCCACCTTCAGAGCCTGTAAATCTCTGGACAACTTGGCTTTTTATTTGCAATAGGAAGATGTAACAAAATAAATAATTTTGCACACAAGGCAGGACTATACAGATAGCATGGCAAATCAGCCCTAGCCCTATTCAGGAAAACAAGAGTTGTCTGGAAAGTCCCATTACCATGCATTCCAGCATAGCTCCGGTTAAATCCACGGCTGTTAATCAAGTCTAATGACTCCTTATTTGTCCCATGAAACAGAGGTCTCTCATTATTTGTGTTGCCATTTTTTTTATCCATTGCACACTTTTTTATTTGGTAGGTCTTCCAAACATATGGGTTCTGTACCCTTTCAATCTGTGAAGTTTGAAAGTAAGACACAAAGAAATAGAAAAGTGGGTAGGTTGCTCTCACGGAAAAAATTATCATATCTACCATTCAATCTGCTTCCAAGATTCCCCTCCTAGCTCCAATGCACATATACCAGATGACGACATAAGTTAGTTAAGTCCTCCCAAACCTTGGCATGGCAGATGGCAGAACCCAGCCCCAACCATGAGACAAACACTCCATGGGAAGCAGTACAGCAGCAGTACCCAGGTTTGCGGGCCAGAGATGCCTGCGGGGCCTGCGCAGCACACGTGGCTTGTGTGGGCAAATGATGTGCTCTGCTACAGCACAAACCATTCCCAGGAAGAGCTTCCCAGAAGTGACTGCTTAAGAGCTGCTCCAAATACCTCAACTGCAACATTAAACTGATGCTGATGAAAGTCAGTGACAGCCAGAATGACTTGTCCAACTTCAGAAATGCCAGGGGCATTTCTTTTTCTATCATCCTCAGTATCCTTCATCACTTGCCATCAAGGTATTGATGCTCAGAAATGATGACTTCCTTTTACCTTTTCAATTTTGAATGACTGACAGGTCTTCAGAAACATTTCCTGCACATCTTTATACTCTTTTGTTTCTGGTCTTAGTTCCACTATTTTGAGTTGCTCATTTTCCATATCGTCCCACGTTGCAGGGAGCACTGTTGACTTTTGATCTGCAGAAGAAACAGGATCAATCCTATTTACCCAAATCCCCTGCTTAAAATTAAATATGCCCTTCTACAAATGCTTCTACCAGTCCACACATCTTGCTTAGGGATGAGTCAGAAAGAGGGAGCTCCTTATATTGTAAAAAAACCAGTAGTAAATGGAAGAGGGTATACCTCAAGAACACGAGTGAGCTGAGATCTAGAATGACAATTGCTACCAAAAAATTCTTGCTAGGAAGCCTGTTAAGAACATCTGAACCAGAACATTAAGAAGAAGCATTACCCGTATTACAAAATATTTCAAATAGGTGCAAGGTACTTTTATTTTTATTTCCCAATTCAGTTCCTTTCTACATTCTCCAGAGAAGCACCTGCACAAAGCTCCTAACAATACTTTATATATTCTTACCATTCCTTTCTCCTTTCTCTCACTGGATGTGGGCTGGTTTTCCCATGGGAACATCCATCTGTCAAGATGCTTTACTTACCTTCAGATTTATCAACACGTATAATGGGTGTCCGTTTTCCTTGGGCATCCATAGCACGTTTACGTTCCATATCCACTGTGTAGTTTTGGTCACCAATGGTGACTTCAATAATTTTCTGCTTTCCCTTGTAAGCATTTTCCAACTCCATATTTGTGAGACTGTTGAAGGGCACATAAGAATCCTTTTCTAAGTATTTCCACTCAATTACATTTTGTAGAAGTTTTGCCTGAAGCTCTTTCTGTTTAGCATCTTTTACCCTGAGGATCATTCTCTGAACAGTTGAATGAGCCATCCAGACATCTTTCTGAACCCCCGAAATTTTAATAGAGGTACTCTTCAAAGCAAGCACAATTTTTAGTTCATTTTCTAGGTCATGTAGTTTTTCACTCTCTTCTTCACTGAAATAAGCTATAGTCTCATCTACAATTTCTATTTGAAATTGTTCCTTTAAAATTGCACTTTTCATCCAGTTTTCAGCTTTTTCCACTTCTTTTTTATTTTCACCACAAATCTGTACAACAGCCTGGTCAATTTTCTTTCCCAAACGTTTTTCGTTTCTTTTCCTCGGGGAATATTTCTCAGAGCTCCAGAATGCTACATTGAAATACATAAACATTATAATTAACATTCATCATTATTATCTGGTGCTAAACAGATCGATCTGTACTTAAGTGGCATCTACTTACATCTACCTATATCACATGCCTTGGAAACCCATGCTTTGATTCGTGCTGTAGTAGACTTTTCTCTTTTCTGCATGCTTGCTTGGAACACACTCATCAGATGTGGCTGAAAGATGATAACTTTAATGGTTTTCACAGATGGACCAGAGTTCCTTCTTGCAAAATCCATTACTGCATCTATCATGTTGTCAGCTACCTCAGCTGGATTGCGGCCTGCCTCTCCTGAAAAAGTTACAGGTATTTTGCTCTAAAAAGTGTTAATAACTATTACAAATTATTAAAACACCTTTAAAAGAACAGCTATGGACATACCCACAACCACCTGGATCATAAACAGGTCAAGAATAACATCAGGCTGGCAATCAGGAAAGGTTTCTATTCATGAAGGAAAGAAAGTTTGGGACCACCTTTCCAGCAGGGGAAAAATGGAAGTTTCCTTTTGTTGACATGGCAACCAATCAGGTTATGACGTAGACTTGGGTACCCAATATGGCTTGGGTAACCAATGTGCCACAGGCCTGACCTTCTGTGGCCCACTAGTCAGTTCCTTGCTGAAAATGCAAGCCTAGTTTTATTCATGCAAGAAGTTCCCACATGCATGGGGAGCAGTTCAGAATTCTCTGACTCCAGGGATTTCTACCAAACTAACTGAAAGTAACAAGAGAAGAAAAAGGGATAATCTGGCCTTTTTGACAGGCTCACATTCCATTTGTATCAACCCTACTTGTGTAGCTGCTGGCCAGAGTTGCATCATCTCCTGATTTCAGCAATGGAGAAGTAGGTCCCTGGCTATTCTCTCATGAGCTGCCCACACATACCAGGCTGCAGGTTCTTCAGGAAGCACAGAGGTACCTTTGAATCCCTGTTAGCAAGAAAGTGCTGGCTCTAGAACACTCATTTTCTTCAGGTACTAGATCACTGCTAGGAGTGAAGCTTTCTAGCTTTCATAAGTTTCTAATAACAGTTTTAAAGACTGCAGTTTCCAAATATATTTTCATCAAATTATAACTGCTCCAGATAAATCAATCTCATCACTTGAGCTCTGAGATCAGCAGAAGCACATGCACTGAATCCTTTTCAAAAAAGGGAGACACAGACCTGTTCCAATTGCTGGGAAGGCAACAGAGGTGTACTGCTGTAGTTCACACTCCTGGAGCACCTGGGAGACCAGCCACTTGATATCATCTTGGACAACAAAATGAATTATTTTTTTGCATGGCAGGTTTCCTGCCTGGGTGGTGATATACTGCTTGTGAGGTTGCTGGGCTGAAAGATCAGTAGGAGAAAATAATCAACAATTATCCACAATATAGATATGTACTAGTCTCCATTAGGAAATAAGAAATGGTCACAAATATGCCCCAGGATAAGCTTCATGTCTCCTCCTGTCAAGTGAGCAACCCCCTCTCTCAATTTTCACTTTACAAGAACTCTATTTATGTTTGTAAAATATTTGCCTCTTTTGGCAAATACATTTAGTGTGGGCCTTTATTTGTCAGGTTTTCTCTGTAAACTTGGAGAACTTCATGCAGACTGGCACTCTGTCTCCACATATACATGCACGAATATGCCATCTGCCCCCAGGCCACCCAGCCCCAAATACCCTCTTGGCCTGTCTAGAGGAGCTTGTTTACCTCTGATCTCTTCCACATAATTATTTTCCTTTGGTTGGTCTTCCAAGCTGACCTCCACACCTGCATATTTCCCACTTCCCTTATATTCTGGGGTTTTAAACCACATAATCATCCACCCTTACTCCTCTTCCATTATAGTTGCTGTCCACTAGCTGAATTTGGCCTACAAATAAATGCCTCTTCTGAAGCAGGAACCCAGCTTCACACTCCACAAAAGAAGTCACAGAGAGGATGTGGTGGTGAGTTACTAGCTAGGCCAACAGCAAACGTGTTCTCACTCAGAAATAACAGAGTTGCAGGCAGACAGTTGTTTCCAGTGAGGGAAGGCTTCTCCACTAACACTTTTGCCAACAAAATGCATCACCCCTTGCTCATTGCTCTGTTCTATATTGACTGTTTTTATCATGGAAAGCTTTATTGGAATAAGATGCAATAATTAATAGATTTAGATCTTTATGTATGCTTAGAAGCTGTCTCCTCTGGAAGATTTTTCTTTTCCTTCCCTCACTAGATGTTTTACAAATATCACACAACTGATTAAAAACTAGCTGCTGTAACACAGTGCATAAAACAGATGGAACTGCAGTAGGCAGTACTGAGAAAGTATTCCAAGAGATTCCCTGCCATGCATTAAAACCTTTGGAAAGGTCATACCTAGTACAGCACATTCGCTTTCAACTGCTTTTCCAGCACCATTCAGAATTGCTCTGGAGACACCTGAAATGAGAAGAGGTATGTGACTCCACTGTTACTACAGTTCATGTTTTTAAAGTCCCATCTGAGGCAGAACTGTATGCCACATAACATCTAAAACATTTCAATGCTGGCAACATTACAGATTACAAATGAAAAACACTGTAGCTAAAATTTTAGCCTTATATGCTTTTCAGTTCAAAATAACGTCCAAAGTACTGAACGAGTTTCACTAACGTCAGAACCTCATTGAAGTTTGTCTACTCCTTTAGTCTGAAAGGTGTTCTATAAAAGGATTCTATATTGTAAAAATAGAAAATTATTAGTTTCCCTTTCTGCAAGACAGTCTTAAACATACCATCCTGCAACACAGATTAACAAGAGAATAAAGTTCAGACACTTCCTAATCTAACTTTTGTACCCTGAGAAGCAAAACAGAAGCTACACTGTGAAACAAGTAAAAGGGTTTAATGCATTTAAGAAAATACTTCCTCCTCTTCTTTCCCAGCCCTTCCAAGCACGCACACTGTTTTCACACATAATGTAAATTAAAATACCTGTTTTGAGGCTGAAGGTTTCGTTTGTTATGTTTACAATGACATCTACCTCCTCCTTGGTAATATCACCTTCTGTCACCTGGAACACGATGGTGCCAAATGTCACTTCAAGCCCATTATGTGCTGAGGTTGAAGAGATAGCAGAAAAAGCTGCAGGGAAAGAAATACAGACCCTGAGCAGAAGGGAGTGATGATGTAAAAGATAAGGGACTTTTTTCATGGGTACAATGCCTCCACAGTTTGGCTACAGACTCAGCCTGTGAAAAGAACTGCCTGCTGTGCTAACTGAAAATCATTCCTTCTCACAGGGGTCTTTACTCAACCTGCACTCATTCCCACCATTTCTACTCATGGCAGGATGGCAGGGAAAATGTGTTTTGCTGCACACCTGGTATGCGGACACTACCTGGTGACATTTTACCACATAAGCCTTTGTAAAACTCCAATGCAAAAGAGGAGCAAACTTTCCAAATCTCACTCCCTTGCTACTGTCTCACAGAGTTTCCAGGCAGGTTCTCTACTGCAGGAAAAGGTGGAATGTTTTACCCATGTGTTATTTGTAAAATCATAATTAAGTTTTTAACATGTGACTCATTTTGTACAGGCTGCAGTTCCATTAAGATAGATAACACCAGAGATATTTCAGGTTTTTTTTCAGGTATTGCTATTCATCTGAACACGTAATAGATTTAAGAGTACTCCAAAGAGGCCACTTTAACACACATAACCAGGAACTCACCTGCCTTCCCAGGACAGAAGACGACACTACCTTGTTCACAGTTTAATCTAGTGCTGCAGCAATAAAACAAAAAGCCCTTCTTATGCCCTTGACACTTTATAGCTTCTGCTGTTCCAGTTTCCAGAGGCTGTTCCAGAGGCAATATCCAGATAAGGAATCACAGGCACACTTTTTTTTTTAGCATCTCTAACACTATTCCAGACATAACAGACACTCAGCCTGAACATACTGCCTTTACAGCAGCCACTCAGGCTTTAGGAATGACATGCTCACCAAACAAGTACCTAAACATCCACAACGAATGCATTCCCTGGAATACTTTAAAAAATAAAATTAAAAAATCAGTAGGCACACAGCTTCTGTGATACAAGCTTACCTGTGCTTTGGCTAGCCTCCTTTGGAGAAGGCTTCTGCACTTTAACATCTACAGACCTTTTTTCAAGTTCATCTGAAAATTCCTAGAGAAGGAAATTACAATCAATCCCAGCAGAAGTCTTTATACAGTGGAAATAAAGGTCTGAAAAGCAAAGCTAAAAAACATTTTAAAAGAGCTAAATGTACATTAATTCAGGTCATCTGCCAAAATGCTGTGGCAAGTCCTGACACATGTTGCTCTTGGAGAGCAAGGCTGTTCAGTGTGAGGAACACACAGAATTACAAACAATTAAGTCAAAGCCCTAGTTATTCCACAGGGATACAGGAGGAGAAGGCATCCTTACACTGAGTGACTACTTTATACTAACTCAACTCTTTCAGGTAATGCCACCCTTCTCCATGCACCATAGCTCAGGCTTTGAGGCAGTAGCCTTTAAGTTTAGCCTTTCAAAATGTGTCAGTTATTGCACAAACTACAGAAAGCAACAGAAGTAGAAACACTTATCTGGACATTAATTCACACTACAACTGGTCTCTTTCGGTGTGAAATGAGTAACTTGAGCGTGGATATAGAAAAATTATGCTAATGTGACACTGCAGAAAGGGGGATGCGGAATACTGATATGTTTCTGCTGGAGAAGTTTACCAACACAGCAATCCTATCTGTGTTATTATTATTCCTGCTAAAAAGACACCAGCACTCCATTAACAGCACTCCTTTTTTCCAAGGGTGCAGGCATTGATGCAGGAGTTACAGCAAACTTGTCTGACCTTCAGACTGAAGAAGTAGGTGAGTTCATGACAGAAAGAGTAATTACACTTTTGTCTGTACTATTGCCAGGGAGCAGAAAAGGACAGGAAGGGAGCAGGACTGTACAGGATAGGTGGGTGACCATGAGGGGTAGAATCAAAAAGAGAATTTTCACTACACACAAGAGAGACTGTCAGCAAACTTTTTCTTTAGTATAAGAACAAGCACCTTGTGGATTCTTTGAAGATCATCAGATAGCCAAGTATCATGAGACAGACCCAAATAAACCAGCAGATAATAGAGAGAGGAAAGCACAGTAACTCACCTGAATTTTATCTGTGTCATTTGGATGCAACAGAAAATGAACTTCTTCAAGAGAATTTACTCTGTTTTTACTACTGAATTCAAACACTTTGTCAAACAATAATTTAGCAACAACAGAACTTGGGAATCTTAAATTCCCTGTCCCAATTGCTGGGAAAGTAATTGACTTCAAAGACAGTTCTTCAGCAATCTCCAGGCATTTTGTGATTATGTCACCCAAGACCTGTAAAGCACAATTATTTTTTCAGTTACTGGAGGTCATTTTTTTCCCAGTATGTGCAATGTAACACTTTCCCCTTTAGCTTTCTCTTGGTATTAAAATACACAAGGCATTCACAAGGAATTTTTTAGTCAACAAGGGATCAGCACCACAGTTAAAAAAGAACAGATCAAACTCTCTCATCTTCTATGACAGTGCCCCCACCTCAAAGGAAAAGTGGCATTAAATACAATATAAATCCCAGACAAATTCAGGCAAATGAAAACCCTTATACCTTTGAAGGTTTGTGTTTCTGGGACCACACAGGTGCGACAGCATGAAGCACGATGTTGCAACCTAGATTGTAACCTCCTGTTTTCAACACAGATCCTTCCTCAGGTGTTCTTCCTTGGCCTTCTTTTTTCAGTTCTGTCTGAAGCATTGGCCCTGCCTTCCTTAGCAAAGCTTTAGCAAGTGGCCCTTTGTCAAGCTGGAGATCTTGGCCAACACTGATGACAACAATGGATGTCTGAAAAACACACAAGCAAAAACTCTAGCTTTTAAGTATCAAACTGAAATTTTGCATTGGATAATCAAATACAGCCTGATGGTTTACAAGGCAAATTTTTGGGACAGCAACCAGAGTGAACAAAGTTTTGGAATAAACCAGAATTTATGCTCAATTCTATTATCATGAGCCTGACCAAAGACACACGAAAGCTGAGTTAAAAATGAAATTAACTTCAGCCTCATGTGAGAAACTTAAGAATTCTGCATTCCTGGTTTATTCATTCTACATCCATTTGAAAAACATTTATGCAAGTTTGTTCTCAAAGAGAGTCTCACAGACCAAAATCTGAGTTCACTGAGGTAGGCAGGCATGGCTGGTCTAGGGGAAAAAGCAGATGCTGAAGACAAACAAGATGGGGGTAATCTAATGAGAAAGAAGTGGGAAAAGCAGTAACTTATAAATGAGAGAAATATAAAAGACTATGAACATTGTGTCAAGCCCTATATTTAGCTCCTCAGGAAGGGCCTCTATACACATTTTCACATATGTTCTGGCCAACTGGAGGAGCTGCATGCACAAGCTGTGGGAGGCATCCACTCCTCAGAGGGTTTGCTGGCCATTATGGGAAGGGTTCTGGACGGAGCTGCTTCCAGTACTGGGATTGCCAGTAAAGTATCTATCAGCCAGCTGATAGAAATTCAATGCAGGAGGCAACTGGAAATCAACTGGCGATGCTGGTTCTCCACAAGAAGTGCAATACCAACTGCATGTTTCATTCCAGTGTTCACCAGTGACATAACAAAGACCAGTATCCCACAGATGCAGGGAGAACATAAATGGCTGTGGGCCTGGGCTCAGCCCTTCACGTCTGTGCTGCCTCGGGAGCACCTGGAAGCACCAGCCACTCTCCCACAGCAAGGGACTTGCTTTAACCAACACTGAGCACCCTCTTCTGCTTTTGCACTAGTACCACCCTCTCATAATCAAGATTTCTGAAAAGGTCAGCGCTGCCTGAAGATGGTTCCTGCCCAGCAAGGAAAAGTTGGGAGGGTTTGGAGCCCAGAACAATTCCTGCTGACTGCCATTGCTTCTGCTAAACTGTAATGTACTGTTTACCACAGAGATCTCTGGAGATATTCAAAAGCTCTCTGGATAGATAACATGCTCAGTAAGGGACTCTACTTGAGCGTGGAGGTTGGACTAGATGCCCTCCAGTACTCCCTTCCAACCTTAACCTGCCTGTGATTCCGGGATCTGTGTGCCCCTGCATGAGTAGATGACAAAATGCAGTGCTGCACAGCCATCTGTATCTACTGTGTAAGACAGTAACAGCAATTCTTGTTATCAACATGTAACAGCCAATTTCAGTAACACGTAAACACATAACATTGCCGATTACAGAGGATGGTCTATGGCTAGTCATTTATTGGTTTTGTGTTTTTAAAAAAAAGGCACAAAAAACTCACATGATTTTTCAACAGCAGATAATTTAGAACACTTACTGTAGCATCTTCAATGCTTCCTGTTTGCAGCACGATGTTGAGGCCTTCTGCAGTTGTTATGAATGAGTTCTCGCTACCCTGAGAAATTTGGTGCTTCCTAGGTTGAGGAACTGTACTGGCCTGATGCAGTGGCCTGTAGGAAGGTGAAAAATCTGAAAACACTTCTCTAAATGCCTTGCTGAAAGCCTGAATGTAATCCTGTGCCAAAGCCACAAGATGGACCTCCTTCAAGCTGCTGTTCCCCTTGGATTCTTCCAAGGTCTCCTTGATGGAGGATACAATCGAATACGTACACAGTTCCAGTGGGAAGACAAAAATCCCTCCACTTATAGCAGGCAGAGCTATGGAACGATGATTGTATGTTTCAGCTAGTTTTAAACAATTTTTCACTGTCTTCCTCAACAAGTCCACACACATTTCTGGTTCCGCCTTGTTCCACATGGGCCCAACCGCATGAATGACGTTCTTGCAGGGCAGTCTCCCGGCGCCCGTGATCACCGCGCAGCCGGGCTGTAACCTCCCGTTCCTCCTCACCAGGTCATCACACTCCTCCTGCAGTGCTGGACCAGCTGCTCTTAACAGTGCACCAGCAAGGCCAGCAAGGTGTTTTAGGTTTTCATTAGATGCATTCACCACAACATCAACAGGATGAGTGCACAAGTCAGCTTCATAAAGCACTATTACAGTTTTACCCATGGTCACCTCCATATAGGGCTTGCCTCTGTTACTCTGTTTTTGATTTTCTTCCAGATGCTCTTCTGGATGCTCTTCCACTAGGACTAAACACTTGAACTCCTGTTTTGCATGGGGGACCAGAAGGTGTGCTTGCTCTTTTAAATATGACTTTGCTCCTGGCGCTTCTATTACCACACGTGCGTAATGCAGGCCAGACAGAATTTGCTCAACTAAGCTGACTCCCTCCAGCACTTTTGTCCTTGGCCCACTCAAGGATATAACTCTACAATTTTTCTGTGTGCTAAAGTCAACTTTCACACCTTTTTTTTGTAAGCCACTCCAATCATTGACCTTCTCCTTCTCAAAAAACTCTATGACTGCCATGGGTTTTCCTCTGATGACCCTCTGCACCTGTGTGTTTTCATCTATAAAGCTGGAAAGTTCCTCAAAGGCTTTTGCTACTGCTTGAGAAAAACCAGCAATGATGACCTGACTCTCTGCCTGAGTCACTGTTACAGCTTCACTAGAGCAGTTTTTCTTGGTTAGCATCTGCCATTCTTTCTTCAGAAGGACTGACGCATCCTCCAAAGTAATGCTTCTGTAGTCCAGTTCCTTCTTTATTTCTTCTTCTGCTTTTAGGAGATCTTCAGGAACGTTCCCTTTCAAGATGACATGTCCCACACCAAGCTCATAAAAAGCACTAATTTGTTTTGACATAAACAGGCTCTGTGACAGGGTTTCATTATCAATATGCTCTAAAAACTGAAAAATGTAAGGGTGGATATTAATTGGTTTTTTTACCATTTTGTGTATATGATCAAGTATTTCCCCTTTTACTTTATAAACTTCCTCAGGCACTCCACTTAGGTTAATTCTCTTCTGCAAAGAATCATAAGTTATTTGCAGGTCTGGGAACTCCATATGAAAATTGTTTTCAAGACCAGTAATCTGTAAAATTCCATATTCCCCTGGATTCACTTGCACTGTTTTTTCAGTTCTTTGCTTTTGTCTTTCAATTTCTCTGGTGGCCTTTTTGATCAGAAGCTTCAGTTCTTGTTCAACCTTCCTCACAACTTCTTTTTCACCAACAAGAACATGTAAGTCTTTGGAAATATGTGGGATCATCAGAACTTCATCATGGAGAAAGCTGTTTCTAATGGCTTCCCACACCTCTGTGCTTATCTGACACTGAATTGCTTCGTACTTTGATATGGTGTGTGAAAATGCTGTGGAAACGTCTTCCTTCCATGTCTTGACCAATCGAGATACTGATCTCTTCCGCTCAGACAAAACAGCTGAAGGATGCAAAGTAACTTCTGGGTCTGTGCAGAGGGGTTCAGGCCACTTTGGCACACAATTACACTTTGCCATTTCCTGATCTATTGCCTCAATTAAGCTACTGTTTCCTTGCAAATAATTCCAGACATAGAGATCCAGAGGCAATGTAACTGGATCTGGCTTCTTTATCTGTGGCCCTTCCCTTCCATATAGAGCTGTCTCCAGCGAGGTGTAGTAAGGATAGACAGAGATTGGTGTTTTGTTGAGTGAATGCTTCTTTGCCAGGATATTTGCTACATCTAAAACAAACAAACAACCCCCCCAGTTATTAATTATTAACGTCAGCACTTAAAATCTTTTTTTTTTCATTGTTTTGTGGGTTTTTAAACTATGTTTTCTAGATAATAATGTTTATTATTTCTAAGAACATTTTCGGATTAATGTTCTCCCCTTCCCAGACAGAAATAATTCCACATTTTTGAATAATTACTTATTTTAAATGCCAGAAACTAAGTTGAAGTGAGACAGTCAAGCACAACAGTATCCTCTGGGAGGAGGTGTGCACAGTCTCTGCCCCCACTTCTCTTATATGCTGTACTTGCAGTGCTCAGCTCAATAGTTGTATGGGCTATTACGTAGCAGTATCAAACAACAGCTCCTCCATTTCTCCCCAAAAGACCACTTCTTTTCTTCAATTTCCCTTCATCTCTCCCCTTCAATACCTCCAGCTTCTCCCTTGTCCTACACCTTCCACGGTTATTAATCTTTCTGTCACTAAGTGGGCAAGCCACAGCACCAGTGTGATGCAGTTCAGCACAAAAGCTGCCCAAGAAATTGTCCTGAGAGGAGCCAGACAGCACATGTTGCCATGGGCAGCTGGTGGTCAAGGTGGCAGGTGAGAGGAAAGTCCCCTGCGTTCTCCACTGAACTCAAACTGCAACCTGAACTCTGTAAGAATCAATGCCTGGGTGAAATAAACCCTCCAGAAAAGGAAAAAATTCTATGCCTCATGCCCAGCTGGTCCAAAACTGAAGCTTGCACTCCAGATAGCAGAGATCTGCTGGCAAAGCACCAGATTTGTTGTTTTACAAGGGCAAAGGAGGCATTTCTCTAGAAAATCGACGTTTTGATCTTTAAATGAAAGGTTTTCAAGGAAATAAGGGCTTTGCATTCCTGCAGTACCTTTATGGTCACGGAATGTAATGATAGCTGCTTCTTCATCAGGCAGCAGTTGAACATCCACCACTTGTGCATCTCCGCGCCTCTTGTTTTCAAAGTAGATGCTTATATAGTCACTGGGTGTGTTGGGTGGTATATTTTCAGCCCTAACACTTTTTGTTCGCTCAAGGCACCGTGCAGTAATGTTTTGTTTCTTTGCTCTGTGGGTTTGATTAAGCTTTTCAGCAAATTCCTCTACATCTAGAAAGAGAAAGGAGAAGAAAAAAGAAAAAACAAGGTCAAGCTCAGAGCTGGCTTTTCTACCATGATTTTAGCAGACTATCACTGTGTGCACTGAGCAAAGTACTGAATTACAAAATCAGCTCAGAGGTGCCCAAAAATTACTTCTTGCCACATATTCAGTATCTGTCACTGAGCATTCCCCTCATGGTTGGTCACAATTGTTGACTACAATGACCGCAGCCAGAATTTGTCACTTGTTTTCCTACTGACTATCACTGTGTCTCTTCAACCCCAGAAGAAAACAAGATCAGGTTTTTTTTTGGGCCATGGCTTTGTACACAACTAATCAGACACAAGTTAACAGTTCAAATTCTCTCAGTTTTATGATAAATACATTCTCATTTTGGCTATTTTCCCCATCTTATCATCACAGTAAAAGACAGCCAACTTATTTCCTAAAGGCTACACCAAATATTTAGGACTGGAGCCTGACGAGTGACAAAAATAATTTCTAAGTCAGAAATACCTACACCTTCTCAGAAGTACAGCTTTTGGCAAGGACAGCTTTTACCATCAGTCTGTTCTCAGACCAAGTACATTCTTCATTGCTTGTTTTAAGTTATAATTTGGTTTCAGTCCTACCTGTTGTGTTTACTGTCCAAATCAGAGCTAGCTCTCTTTCTGACTTATGCTGGCCTCTACACCTTTCAGATAAAAGTTATGGCATTAATTTTAGTAGCATAAATCCTCCTTTAAAAGGACACAATATCAGATCAAACCTTAAAAATATGACAGAAAACACTCCCTCCCTGAATAATCTCTCTCTCATACACACACATACACATGCAAACAAGTAGCTAATAAGAATGAGCTTCAACTCTGACTCCTCCTTACCAGCATTTCCAGTAAAAGTAACTACAGCAGCCTGTAACTCAGGTATCATTTCCACACTGAAGTCACCATCAACCTCTGACAAGCCGCTGATATTCTCTACCAGCAAAATTAACATGCAATCTTTTGTTGTCTCCGTCACATTTTCCAGCACAACTGCGGTGGAAAGCAGGGATCCTTCAGAGTTCTCCACATGGCATGGCTCCTGGAAAGTCTCCACTTGCCAGGGTTTCACAAACAGATCAATTTTATTCAAGTGATGCTTCCTTTGCAAAACTTCTTGGGCATCTAGTCCCACAGGAAAACAGAGATGTCATTTTCGCTTCCCATCACAGCAGAGCAGCACGTTAAATAGCCACAATAATACACCATTTCTGCATAGAGCAATGCCCACAAAGAGATCCTGCACCAGCAAAGGCCCATTTTTCAAAGGGAGCTTTAGCAGCTCCATTTAGCATCCATAACATACAATCCTACCTTTCTCATCTTGAAAGGTGATGATCACTTGCTGATCCTTTTTGATGTAGGACTTGATGGTCCCCCCACCAGACTTCTTTTTATTTTCAAAGTACATTTCCACAAATTCATCTTCTATTTCCTCCCCAAAGGCAGTGGTAACTACTATAACAGAATTCTTAGAGGTTGGTTTTTCTGCTTCCAATTTCTCACATGATTCTGAAATAAAAGATTACACTCTAAAGCCTTAGGCAAAAGTTAGGAAGCTTAGGTTTTTTCTTATCTTCCAAGCTTTCACACCACTTTTTCTTCAGATTACGCATAAGGTCAGGGAAAAGAACAGGGTAAGAATCCCAAACAAGTTAAGCATATCACTAGTGGGAGTTGCTGTATCAACATGTGAGGAGGAAACACTTCAGTTCATCACCAGGCAAGGACAGCAGAAGTAAAGGCTACGAAAGCTTTTTCACAAACCCACAATGAGAGGAACCAGTGCTCTTCTGCCTGCACACTCTCTCCATTCACAGTTCCAGCCACTGCTGTGGGTCACCCGGGGTCTGTACATGCTGGCTGCCACAGCAGCTCAGGTATACCTGGGGTACACAACTCCCAATGTTCTGGCACAGGTTGCCCCAGCAAGGCTGGGAACAGCTGGGAAGGTCTGGGTAGGGACAGCTTTAGCCAGAACAAAGGCCAGCATCCACTGCTGTCCCCATAGGAACTGACCTGTCTGAGGCAGCCAGTGAAGTAGGGGCTTTAAAGGGACTCATACAAACTAAAAAATACATTTATTTCTTTAGGCTGAGATCACAATTGCTACACTACATTAAACAACACAAGCCACAGGGCATTTCTGCAGCAGAAAGGTCCAGAAAACCAAAGGAGCAAGAATACAATGGTCACCACCGGATAAGTGGCACACTTACCTGTCTTCTCCTGCTGAGTACTCACAGGAGTTTCCTTATTCTGGCAGATAGGAAGAGACACCTGGGGTTCATTAACTAGAGATAAATGACAATAATTTCTCAGTTACTGGGTACTTCAAGAAGAAAATGGACACATTCATGTACACCCAGGAGCTAACACAGCTTGAATTAAGTTTCATTTGACACTGCCAGAATCACAGATTTCCACAGATTCCTCTTTTTAGACCATGTACTGAACTGGTTATAGAAACACTCTGAGGTCAAGAAGCCCCGGGCATAATGTTAGCACACAGTCATGCTGCATGAACCACTGTGAGCAGGTCCTGCCATGCACTACAGCACTGTCCTTGCACAAAAGCTGCATCGAACATGAGAAATGCTGAGGACATTTGCCCTTGGGAGGGAAGAGCTTTTGTTGTGATGCATTTGACTCAGCCACAAAATCACAGAATGAACTAGGGTGGAAAAGACCTTTCATCAAGTTCAACCTAAGATCTAACACCTTCTCATCAACCAGACCATGGCACTGAGTGCCACATCCAGTCTTTTTATAAACACATCCAGGGACGGTGACTCCACCACCTCCCTGGGCAGCCCATTCCAGTGCCCATTCACTCTTTCAGTGAAGAATTTTTTCCTGATGTCTAACCTAAACTTCCCCTAGCACAGCTTGAGACTGTGTCCTCTTGTTCTGTCAGTTGCTGCCTGGGAGAAGAGACTTACCCCCACCTGACTACAGCCTCCTTTCAGGGAGTTGTCGAGAGTGATAAGGGCTCCCCCAAGCCTCCTTTTTTCCAGGCTAAACAACCCCAGCTCCCTCAGTTGTTCTTCATAGGGCTTGTGTTCCAAGCCCTTCACCAGCCTTGCTGCCCTCCTCTGGATGCGTTTGAGCATCTCGATGCCCTTCCTAAACTGAGGGGCCCAGAACTGAACACAGCACTCAAGATGCAGCCTCACCAGTGCTGAGTATAGGGGAGGAATGACCTCCCTGGTCCTGCTGCCCACACCATTCCTGATACAGGCCAGGATGCCACTGGCCTTCTTGGCCACCTGGGCACACTGCTGGCTCATGTTCAGTCAGCTGTCGACCAGTACCCCCAGGTCCCTTTCTGTCTGGCCACTGTCCAGCCAGTGTCCCCAGCCTGTAGTGCTGCAGGGGTTGTTGCGGTCAAAGTGGAGGACTTGGCGCTTGCACTCATTAAACTTCATGTTGTTGGACTCGGCCCATCCATCCAGCCTGTCCAGGTCCCTTTGCAGAGCCCTCCTACACTCCACCAAATCGACACTTGACCCCAGCTTTGTGTCATCTGCAAACTTACTGATGGTGGACTCAATTGCCTCATCCAGATCATCAATGAAGACTTTAAAAAGGACTGTCCCCAGCACTGATCCCTGGGGGACACCACTGGTGACAGGCTGCCAGCTGGATGCAGCACAGTTCACCACCACTCTCTTGGCCCGGCCAACCAGCCAGTTCTTAACCCAACAAAGAGTGAATCTGTCCAAGCTGTGGGCTGCCAGGAGGATGCTGTGGGAGACAGTGTCAAAGGCCTTGCTGAAGTCCAAACAGACAACATCCACAGCCTTCCCCACATCCACCAGGTGGATCACCTGGTCATAAAAGGAGATCAGGTTGGTCAAACATGACCTGCCCCTCCTAAACCCAAGCTGGCTGGGTCTGATCCCTTGGCCATCCTGAAAGTGCCATGCAATGGCACTCAAGATGATCTGTTCCATAATCTTGGAGGGCACTGAGGTCAGGCTGACAGGATGCTCCTTCCAGCCCTTCTTGTGGATGGGTGTCACGTTGGTCAGTTTCCAGTCATCTGGGACCTCCCCAGTGAGCCAGGACTGATGGTAAATGATGGAGAGTGGCTTTGCAACCTTATCTGCCAGCTCCCTCATCACCCTAGGATGGATTCCGTCTGGTCCCATAGACTTGTGAGCATCTAAGTAGCTCAGCAGGTCTCTGACTGCTTCCTCCTGGAAAACAGGGGGGCTATTCTGCTCCCTGACACCATCCACCAGCACAGGAGGACAGTTATCCTGAGGACAACCTGTCTTTCTGTTGAAAATCGAAGCCAAGAAGGTGTTAAGTATCTCTGCCTTTCCTCATCTTTAGTTACTAAATCCTCTCCCACATCTAATAAGAGAATGGAGGTTGTCCTTGCTCTCCTTTTCCCATTAACGTATTTATAAAAATATTTTTATTGTCCTTCACAGAAGTGGACAAGTTGTGTTCTAACTGGGCTTTTGACTCTCTGATTTTTTTTCCTACACAATCTAGCAATTCCCTTACGCATTTCCTGAGGTACCTGACTCTCCTTCCAAAGGTGATACACACTCTTTTTTTTCCTTAGTTCCTTCAAAAGCTCCTTGCCCATCTAGGCCAGTCGTTTTTCTCATCGGCTCATCTTTCGGCACATAGGGACAGTCTGTTCCTGTGCCTTTAAGATTTCTGTTTTGAGGCATGCCCATCCTTCCTGGACTCCTTTGTTTTTAAGGGCTGCTTCCCAAGGAACTCTCCAAATAAGTCCCTTGAANCTGTGACAAAAAGTTGTCCCCCATACACTCTAAGAACCTCCTAGACTGCCTCTTCTCTGCTTTGTTGAGTTCCCAGCAGATATCTGCTAAGTTAAAGTCTCCTACAGAAACGAGGGCTGGCAATCTTAAAACACCCGCCAGCTGCTTGTAAAACAAGTTATCCACGTCTTCACCCTGGCTGGGTGGTCTGTAACAGACTCCCACCAGGATGTCAGCCTTGTTGGCCTTCACCCTGAATTCTTACCCATAGGCACTCGACTTTATCATCATTAGTCTCAATTTCCATGGTGTCGAGAGCCCCTCTAATATAAAGAGCCACCCCTCCACCTCTACTCCCTCTCCTGTCTCTTCTGAAGAGCTTGTAGCCATCCATTGCAGCACTCCAGTCATGTGAGTCATCCCACCATGTTTCTTCGACAGTGACTATGTCATAGCTTTCCTGCTGTACCATGGCTTCCAGCTCCTCTTATTTGTTACCCATGCTGCATGCATTAGTGTACATGCACTTCATCTGGGCTGCTGATTTCACCCCTGACTCTGGCTTGCCACCCTTGGGCTTGTTTCTGGAGAGCTTAGTTGCTTCCCCTTCCCCCCTCAAACCTGGTTTAAAGCCCTCCCAATCAGTCCTGCCAATTCATGGGCTAGAATCCTTTTGCCCTTAATCAACTGATGTAGCCCATCTGGCTCCAGCAGGACAGGTGCTGTAAAACTTGCCACATGATCAAAGAACATCAAATTCTGCTGATGGCACCAGCCCTCAAGCCACTTGTTGATAATGTGGGTTCTCCTGTTCCTTTCGTCATTTGTCCCTGACACTGAAGGGACTGAGCAGAACACCAAATGTGCTCCTGCCCCATCAACCACTCAACCCAGAGCCCTGAATTCCCCTTTAGTTGACCTGGTGCTCTTCTTTTCAATCTCATCACTGCCAGCCTGGAGTATAAGCAGTGGGTAATAATCAGAGGGCTGAATCAGCCCAGGGAGTCTCCTGGTGATATCCTGTACCTGGGCCCCAGGGAGGCAGCAGACCTTGCTGTGGGATGGGTCCAGACAACGTACAGAGCCCTCTGTTCCCCTCAGAAGGGAGTCACCTACTATGACTGCCCTTCTTTTCTTTTTAATGGTAGAGGTAGTGATCCATTTGACAAAGTGCAATTGGGAGGCTCTCTGGGCAGATTGTTTTTTTCTAAGTCATCTGGCTGACCCTCTGGATCCAGGGCATCGTACCTGTTCTGAAGTGGCACTTGGGTAGGTGATGGGGGTCAGGAAGAAATTTTATTAACTCCTTGAGTAGGGACCCATATCCCCTCTCCTTCATCTACTAGGTCTCCTCCTTCTGCCTGATGGTAGGAGGCATGGGAGTCCTCTGACTCCTGGTGGGCTTCTCTCAGGGATGGAAGGATGAAACTCCACCAGTCTATTTCCCTTTCACTTTCCCTAATACTCCTTAGTCTTTCTACTACCTCCTTAATCTCTGCCACGAGACAGAGGAGACCACTCACCTCTTTGCACCACATGCAGGCATCTTTTGCACCATCCCCTGGTACTACTGAAAGGTTCAAACTCTCCTTACAGGAAGGGGTCTGGACAGATGTGTCCTTGGGGGTTCTGTTTGGGTTGGTACACTTTCACTAGCTATAGCTTTTGATCATCTGGAGACCATTGCTGAAAAACCCAACCAACCAAATCCCAACACAGAACAAAAACCCCACTAGCAGGAGGATAACTGCAACCCTGCCTGTGTAAATTGCCATGCCACGCCCTCAAAGATGTGCTACGACCCTATTTGCCTGCTCCGGGTTGCTGTGCTCCCTGGGGCCTTCTTTTAATCACACCTCTGATGGCCAGAGGAACCCTCTCCCTGCGCCAGAATGGAGTTCTCAACTTCCTAGTTTAGAACAAGAGGAAGTGCAGCTACATTAGAAAAAAAAGATAATGGTAAGATTGAGCAAACTTCTTTCCCAGGCTGTGCCCTCAGTCCCTACATGTGAACCCGCCCTGCAGGCAGAGCTCAGCAAGCTGTGTGTGCATTAACCATGTGTATGTGACAGGACCTTTCACCCCCGGTACACCAAAAGCTTATCTGCTTCCCCCATGGCTCAGTCAAGCTCGAATAGTTTGTCTTACGGTGAGTTATGTTGGCTTGAAAACACTGTTAATTAGCAATAAACATCCTACCCTGAGAAATTATGTGAAAAGATCAGCTAAAATTCAAGACTGGCAGACACAGCACTTTTCCAACCTATAAAAGATACACTACAATTATCAGAAATCTCTTACATGCTCTCTGAGTGTGTGAGGGAGTTCTCCCCGAAGTTGAGATGCTGGCCTCGGGTTACTCTTCAGAAGTTGAATAAAAGGATGTTTCTGCACACTACTATCAATCAACTGGTAAGTTACATTGGGTCCTAAGTGATACTACTTCTTTGCTAGCTGTAATATAGGTACCTTTATCGTGCACTATTATATAACTACTAGTAGTTCTTTTGTGTAGAAGGAAAATCTGTTTAAAGTCTTATGTGTGTTTTTCTTGTGTCTATTCAATAAATAATTCTTGTTGTAATAGACCAGATGGGCCATTATTAAAGAACTAGAGAGATAAAGTGGTTTTGGGGTGCAGGCTGCCTCAACAGAGCTACTGCCAGAAATCTGAGAAAGGCAAAGCCCATCTAAACTTACACTCTCATTTGTAACAGTGTGGACTGATTAATTCTGTGTGTGCTGATAGTTGTGTATTGATTAGCTGTGTAGTGGCCACATGTGTGTATTTATCAGTCCTCTGTATGTGTATAAGCAATGTGTGTATTGATTAGTTGTGTGTATTAGCCATGTGTGTACTGAGTAGCTGTGCGTGTATTTATTGTGCAGTGTATGTGTGTGTATTGATTAGCCGTTAGAGGATCAATTAGTCGCGTGTGTGTGTGTTCGCCGTGATAGCGCGGTCAGTCTGTGCGGTGCCTGGGATGTGGCTCGGGGGCTACACCGGAGGAATTACACCCTGTTTGGGATTCGGGAAGTGAAGGGGAGCTCTGGGGAGGGGAATCAAAGCTCCAGAGCACCGTTCGCCCGGCCCGGCCTCGCAGGCGATTCCGCCTCCCTCCCCATCGGCGCTCCTCCGCCCGGGCTGCCCGGGCCAGCGCCTCGACAGCCCCGGAGCCCCGCGCCGCGCCT
>VZRZ01006451.1:24448-35425 GCA_013398175.1 Climacteris rufus
CAGCTCCTACCTGGCGCCCGGACCCCGCCGGCCGGTCCCGCCTCCTGCAAGGGAACGAGAGCACAGAAGAGGAGAGGAGACGAGAGCGGTCACCCGCGGTCCCTCTCCCGCCCGCCCGGCCCCGCGCCCGCCTCACCTGCGCGGTGTCGCCGTCCGCGGGCAGCGCGGTGACCTGCAGCGACAGCCGCCCTCCGGGCCCCCACTCCAGCTCGTGGACCGGCCGGCGCAGCACCCGCTGCCTCACTGCCAACAGAACAGGCACGGTCAGCGGGATGCGGCCGCCCCCCGCCCCTCCGAGCCGCGGGCATCGCCAACAGCGCTCCCGGCCCGGCCCGGCCGCTCACCCTGGGGACAGGCGAAGCAGACGAGGACGTGCCCGCTGCCGGTGCCGGCCCGCAGCTCGCACTCGCCGCCGCCCGAGCGCTTCTGGCTCTGGAAGTAGCAGAGCAGCTTCTTCCTGAGGCCGGGCGGCGGCTCGGCGCTGCCCCAGTCCCCGCGCACCAGCAGCGGGAAGGCGCCCGGGCGCTGCCCCTCCATGGCTGCCCCGCGGCTCCTCTCCGCCGCTTTCGGTTTCAGTTCTCGGTGAGGAAACACGGTGCAGCGGGCTCCGCCCAGTGCCGGGAAAAGGCGGCTCCTTTCGGGATCATCGAATTCGGAGCGTTCCCTTCGCGCCTCCTCACGGGGCCAGGACCGGCCTCTCACCGCCCTCGGGGGACTCGTACAAGAACCAAGGGTCACAAATACAGTGTTTTCAGTGCCTGAGCTTATAATGGTCAACTACTGGGTAACACTCACTCTCCCTGCCTTACCCTTTCAAGTGAAGTCGTGATTGTCAGAGACTGAAATGTTATAATTCATGGCTTAAACATTGTCATAAAAGATTTTTGTCGATTATGGCAAAACTGTATAATGAAGCTGAACCAACAAAGCTGCACGGAAGACCACTGCACCCTGAAAGTGATGCAACTGACCCAGAGTCTTGCAAGGAGACAGTGTTAAACTTGCCGTCCCCAGGGGAGGCACCTGGGCCTTCCTACCTGGCCCAAATGTACATTAATCCATTGGATTCTATGCTTTTGGCAGGGGACCCTCACCACCAAGAAGACCAGGTGGAGGGGAGCAATGAGACGTCGTTAAGATCCACAAAGGGGTGATATGTTTCTACTTAATATGTCTCTGTCACTTCTCCTGTCCCTCCCATCTTTTTCCTATTTCTTTCTTTCTCTTTCTTTCTCTCTCTCATTTACTGTTAAATAAAATACGTCATTTCTTTGGTATCAACACTTAACCTCATTTGGCTTTAATCTTGTTTCGGGGAATATTCAAATCTCGGTGTTCTTTCCACTTTATTCACAGAGAGTTCTCTTTGCTCCTCTGTGATTAGAGCAGATTGTAAGAGTGAAGTAAAATTACCATTTTCATCATTCTTTGCCAGAGATGCTTTCACAACTCTGGAAGGTTGCAATGAGTTTTTACCTCAGACCAATACATCAGCCAGCTGAGAAGCTTTCAATTGAGTGCTCAGGACTTTCCCTTGCAAAGGTTAGTTTTCAGCTATTTCATGCTGTATATTTAACCCTTGTGGCCAAATATGGGACACTAAAATAGCAGATAAATGAAGTTTTTTCCCCCAACTTCACTGAACTTTCATTGAGGAAATGGATAAATAACCAAATGTCATTAAAAGTGATAAGCATCCAGCTAAGCCTAGGTATAATCAGACACTCTGCTGAGCAGCCTATGGTGATGCTTTTGTTTCTTGATGGGTGACTGATTAATCAGTTGTTTCCCAATGCACTGTTCTCTCCACAACTAGCCCAGGTACTTGCTCTCGTCCCTTGCTGTAACCCTGAAAAAATTCCTGACTGTGATTGCAAATTGAGTACACTTAATCCCAAACTGTACAGCTGGTTATAGGATAAAGGCTTTGGGAGTTTTCCATGCCACTCACCAGGACTCTGCTGCATAATTCAGCCTCAAACTTTGCCACAGACAGAATGGGAGCTGGTGAATTACCTGCCAGGGCTCTGACATCAGTGAACTGGCTTACCGGGACAGAAGGTGAAATGAGAGACTGAGAGGAGCTGAGATTTGATCTTCACAGTTGTCTTGGTCTGGGATAGTTAATTTTCTTCTTAGTAGCTGGTACAGGGCTATGTTGGGGATTTAGTATGAGAACAATGTTGACAACACACTGACAGTTTAGTTGTTGCTAAGGAGTGTTGACCCCAAGTTGAAGATTTCTCAGTTTCCCATGCTCTGAGAGCAAACAGATGCACAGGAAGCTGGGAAGGAGCATGGCCAGGACAGGTGATCCCAAGTGGCCAAAGGGATATTCCATACCACAGAGCATCATGCTCAGTTAGAAACTGGGGGAAGTCAGCTGAGGGGTCGATTGCTCCTCAGTGACAGGCTGGGCCTCGGTCAGTGGGTGGTGAACAATTGTACTGTGCATCACTTGTTTCTTGTGGGTTTTATTCCCACATCTCTCTCTTTTTCATTACAATTATTAGTAACAGAATATTTTGTTTCAATTATTAAACTGCTCTTATCTCAATGTACAAGGCTTACCCTTCCTTTCTGATGCTCCACCCCACCCGGGTTGGGGGTGAGCAAGTGGCTGTGTAGTATGTAGCTGCTGGCTGGGGCTGAAGCACAATGACAGCTCATTTCAGTGTGCAGAAAAGCTCAGTCACTTAGAAACAACTGGAATGTTGGTATTTTACTGCTCAGAAGAACAGAGGGAACACAGAATAGTGTAAAATGTTAAATACAGTAACACAAAACCACGGCCAGAAAGACATCCCAGCCCACGTGGAAACCAAACAGTGCCCACTATGACTAAATCTGAACATCAAGGTGGCAAAGTAGTACTGCCTATTCATAATGTGGGAATCTTAAAATTATTATTATTAATAATAATAATAAAAGGGGGATGGCATGGAGTCCAAATTGCTCCAAATCATGGTGTTGCAGGGAAGCTCCTAAATAAAAAAAATATATACAGCTGTATGTATTGCAAAAAGGAGGAAAAAGCTGTACAGAAGAATGCAGAAACACACATGGCATTTTTATATTTTCTTTATTAGTTGTGCTCACTAGCCTTAAAGAAATTATTCACCTCACTAAAAATTATGTCAGTGTTTGTGACACCCCAACACACAGGTAACTGGCAGGTTATTTAGGACTGCAGAGTAGCTTTATGATACAATTTAAACCTATATTGGAAACAATGGAAAGAATACAGTTTTATAGCTGAAAAGCTGATTTTAAAGTTGTATTTAAGTTTAAGCACAGTGGCAGGCACCGAACCAGGAGCCCGTTATCAGAGATGGCCACAGATATTTTACTTCCCATTTGGTCCAACGTGGCTTTCAGCATTCAGCAGTTCTGCAGAGCTCAAAATACAACAGCATCCATGTATCCACTTGTACACGACCCATGGCTAATTTCATGTGCAAAACCCAAATCACTATTGCCATTTCATGGCATGAAAAGAAGCAGAAGTCCATAGCCTGATCATAGCTAACTGTCACAGCTGCATAAAAATTTTTGATTAGATGGGTTACATGATGTTAGCCATGACAGACATAATAATGCAAAGCTAACAGAAGTGTTTAATCTAATAAAAGCCAGTAGTGGATCTAATGGTTTTGGTAGTCAGACTGGAGAGTTGTGGGAAAAAGTGCAGATCAGATTTGCTGGTAAAGCAAGATACACAAAGTGCAACCAGTACTGATGCTACACTCACAAGAACCAAATTCTATAAAGGTTACATTTATGCAGACATAAATGACTTGTGAAAAGAACATAAATTGTATGATGAGAAAATATTGCTTTTCTTAGCTAACTATGAAATACAAGTGATTTAAGTATGGCAGTTGAACAAAGTAACTTCTCTCTTCTTAGCACTTGAATAGTAAATTAGCTGCTATATGTTCAGTTATTACTTAAGAGTTGACAGCTGATACATTTCTTTATTCAATTCCTTTTGCTTTCAGTTCTGATCGAACCCGCTGCAGATAATCAGGATCCGGGTAACCAAAACTAGGAGAAGAAGACAAGAATTGTTTGGGCTATTTCTGCAATGAAGCAATTGACAGTTCTACAGAACCTTCTCATCAAAATCTTCTTAGAAATCTCTTTACAAATTTTATGCAGTTCTTGCCCTACAGAGAAAACAGACTCTATACTGCCACTCAGAGAAGTGATACGGACAGCATAAAGCTACAAACTTAAAGAGCTGCTGCATTTTATTGTCCAAATTGACACTAAGAACTTGATTTTCAAAGCTGCCTGCTGTCTCATTCCAAAATGATAGTGTTTGGGTATGCATCTTTTTAAAAATAAAATCAGACCTGAAGCATATCCAAGTGAGCATTCAAATAATGAACATAAACAGCACCCCTGGATTTTAAGTAGTGCAACACCAGGAGTGTGTATGAAGCAAGTGATAAACAGAATTTGTACAGCATGAGGGATAAAGCAAAACTGATACTTCTTGTTCTTGCAATGATCCTCGCCCACTCAGAAGGATCAAGTCTTCAGAGCTTGCAGGACAACGCGAGCCCCTTAGAGCTGCAACAAGCTTGGAAGGACTGGTCCAAGACTGCCTCTTGTCTCTGCTGGAGGCAGCTTGCATTCAGTACCAGTGACTGTTCCATCTGCACGTCCTTTCATCTACCTGTAAGTGCAGCATGTCCTCAAGAAATACTGGATAAGCAGTCATCTACTCAGAAAATCCTCTGACAGCCTGAATGGCCAAAATGGGAATACCTTTTCTATGGATGGGGCTGGCACGGTGTCCTGTGCTCTGACCCACTAAATGCTGCACAATTCATGGTTCCTAGCATCTAAAATGACATGACAATATCTGTACTACAATCTCTCTTCCTGCTGTTAGTTCTGTTAAGTATAATTTCAAATCATGTTTTACAAAGTCTGACTGCCATCTTTACTGGGATCGTAACAGACCAGCACCTCCTGGTGCAGAACAGCAGGTAACAAGAGAGGCTTAGATCAGGAATCCAAGCTTAGATGACATCAAGAGCTTGTTGTCCTGTCCTGTACTAGAAATAGGTTCTAATCAAAGCAGTTATTAACTAAGTGCCTTACAAACTCACTGGTGAATGAGTGGCCTGAGGGGCAGCAGAACACTAAGCTCATCCCTGTTCCAGCTGTCCAAATAGGTGAAGGTGATTCATGTCTGGAGCCATAAAGCTTTCCACAATCACTCTGTTAGTGACAAAATCTGAAAGCTGTAAATGTGTTAAATAGGCAGCCTTCCTGACACATCTGAGTAGCAATAATATTGCATACAGAGAAGACTACTTACTTGCTAGGTCCTCCCTCCATGGCAGTTTTGTGGTGAATATCATTCCATGTGATAACACCTTGTTCACCACTAGTACGTGACTGCCCCACTGTGAAAATCAACCTTTGCTGAAAGGCCCTTCTGAGGAGCTGCAGAATTTCTCGCCCTTCCTCGTTGTCAGGCAAATACGCTGTTCGGAACACTGGCCGATAAGCGTGCCCTGGGTTTGGTTGGGTGCTCTGTTTTGTAGAAAAACAAAATAAAAACACATTGTATATCATAAATGGCTCAGAAGAACATGGCATGACTGATGACTGATTTGGGGGAGTTTTTTTCTCTTTAGATATTTTCTTTCATATAAGTTTCATTCACATTCTCTTGCCATCACTCATACAACCATTGCTATTTTGGAATTTTTTTCCCCTCTTTTGTCTCCCAAATGCCTGGCATGGCACCCACAACTTTTTAATTTACTGCATTCTCAGTCCTAGTCACATATCCAAGCATGTAACATAAGGACATTTCTCACCTGGGAAGCTCTCACCAAGCCAGCCCACTATTCATTTCTGTCCATCAGTGTCCACAGCAAAGAGAATGCCCCAGAAATGCTCATAATACTTGCAAATTTTTGCTTATATGATATCACTGCATAGATTGCAGTTCACTTATTCCCAATGTACAAATTAAAGACAGGCATCTCTGTTTTATCTGGTGCAGATAAAATGGAGAGCTACCATCTGACCATTCAGTTCCTACTGTATTATTTAATTGCACCCAAAAACATTGAATTAAATACTTGCAGATTTGTACAGAACAAAGAAATGTCTTGCCTGGACATGCACTAAAATAATGGGAAAATAGTTAATTTTATATTCAATATTGGTTTTGTTGTGGGAAAAATATCTTTTAGGAATCTTTAAATATACTTACAGTTTGAACACCACCTTTCATAGCATAGTCAATTTGAATAGTGTGACAATTGGGATAACCAGGGAGAGAGACACGAATTGTTTTAGTTGACATTGTTCCCTCTGGCTGGTCTCCTGTCATGACTCCATAGAAGACATTACAAATAGGACAAGCTTGCTTATAAGCCATGGCTTTGTCAATGCAACCTTTGCAAAATTCATGTTTACACTTTTGTAGAATTTCTTTGTTTGTAATTTTTTCCATGCAAATTGGACACGTATCTTCTTCTTTTTCTTCTGCCGCTGCCTGAGTCTGTCCTTCAGAAGAAAGATTATTCTTTTGCCTAACACTGGAGTTCTTAGATGCTCCTGTAGCTTCTTGAGAGCTGAGATCAGAGGACAGAAGTGCCTTATTTTTAGTTTGTGTTAAGTCTTCAAGAAGGTTCATAATGTCCTTTTCAGCAGCATAAAGACAGTCGGGTAAACCACTTATGATTAAGTTATTCTTCTTAAATTTTACATTAAAATGTTCAAATTCCTTTCCATTAAGTAGCATGTTTAAAGTTTTCCTCTGATCTTCTGGAAGCTTCAGGCTGATGATTTTCATTCTTATCATTGCAGAGGCACTCTGAAATGCATTGATGAAACTTTCAGTAGCATGTGATGACAGATCAGAATTTTTGGTATTAGGCCTAAATAATATGAGCTTCTTCTGGCCATGTGAATCCTCTTTTATTTCTATCAGTGTATCAAATTTGTCACTAATGTTTTCAATTTCTTTGCTTAATATGGTTTTCAACAATCTAAACATAGAAGCATCAACTTCAATTCCATTCCTGTGTTTGTACTCTTCAGATGATATTTTCATATTCTTTTTAGCTTGGCTGTTCTCGCCTTCCTTTTCTAGAAATTCTTTGGCAGCTGAAATCTCACTCACTGGACCACAGAGTAGCAACTGATTCCCTTCCTTTTTAGCAAGAAGCTTACTAAACCTTTCATTTAATTTCATTATTGTCTCCCTTAATGTGTAACTTTTGGTTATGGGAACTTTTTCCCATGTCACATTTCCCGTAGCTTCCTGAAAAGTTCTGATAAAAAAATCCCTGGCTGCTTGTAATGACTCAGGACTTTTATCAGAAGATATGTGTATTAATGTGCTATTATCACCATGATCTTCAGTTCTCACATATGCTCCAAACCTTTCCTGGAGTTCTTTGATTTCCTTCTTGCAGGTATGATTGAAATACTCATAGGAAACTGTTGCAGCTGTGAGCTCGTTTGTTTCTTCAGTATTCAGACCATTTTCATCTTTCAAACCATTCTGATATTCAGAATGTGAAACAACATGGTTTGGGTCTTTGCCTGCAAGGATATTCTCAAAGTAGTGATAAGCTTTTTCAATATCTGTAAAATCTCCTGTCAGTTTCTCACAGCCATCCACGTCAGGATTTCCTTCTCTCTTTAAGTTTGGACACATAGTGGTAATTTTTTTCCTTTGGTCTTCAGTGAACATACTGGTATTCAAAGTAGCAGATACTGTAAGAAATATCTAAAGAAAAGACAAGAACATATCAACATTAGTTTTTTCTAAGGTTCTCTGCTTACTGCTTCTGTATTTTGAGCAAGGAGAAGCTCTGTCCATCCCAGTAGTGCCAGATTACTACAAACACTTTTGCACACAGTATTTCTTTTACATGTACTGACATTACACACAGGCAAGTAACACAATCTGCTCCTAAAGTCAGCAGCAAAAATGAAATGTGTTAATGCCATCAGCATTGCAGGAGCAAAGACAGTAACTTTACTACTTAGGCTGAGACTGTCCAAACACTCTGACAACAGGGTTAGCCTAACTAATGGCATTTTACAAGGCAAACAGGCAATCTCTGTGGCTGAGCTCACAGTGTATTTCTTTTCACATCATTATAAGGCCCTAAAAGTCCTTCACACCAAGTAGACAAAGCAAACTGATTTTTTTCTTCCCCTCTCTATCATCCTCAAGGTTTCTGGGTACCAGGCTGACCAATCCTCTCCTTACTGGCCTTGAAGATCCCAGGCACTCTGCCAAGCAGATGGTGTTGACCCCATCACAGAGCAGGCAGGTTTAACAGCACTGTGTACAAAACCAACCAGTTACAAGTCCTCACTGGGAATTCAGACCACAACTGCAGCTGGACAGTGAAACCCTTGGTGGCCAGGGACACCTCCCCTGTCCTCTGCCTCCTTTGGGGACTGACTGGATGATCCATATGCTTTTATGTGGTTTCCAGGTCTAAACTGTGATTGTTCTATCAATACAACAACAAAAGTATTAGGATTTCACATGATTTTTAGAGGGTCCAAGTGACTAGAAACCGTAAGTTAAGCTGTGTTATCAAACACAGGTGCTACACTACTTCCAAAATTGTCCTACATTGATACTGCTTGTAGAAATCCTGTGGTATTCTGATCATTAATTCCATGCTACGCTAATGATAAATCCCCATTTTAAAAAACAAAAGCTTTAATTGTAACCACATCTTAGTGCCATCATTATTCTGCCAAGGATCCCCAGAAGAAACTGTCTGTCCCCTTAGTGTAAGGTTACACAGACACAACATGTTTTAATACCACCTATAAGTTATATTTCATTGTTCTTTATTTATATTAAACTTTCTAGTTTTCACTTATTATCTTCCTTTAAAAATTTCCCAAAACTCATGCTTTAGTAACTCAAGAGTTATGGTAGAAAACAGGATTCTGAAAAATAATAACAAACATTCTCATTTCTTCACTTTGCATAGACAGGATAGGGAAATTTGCAGTATTGATGCCTTAGGATTTTAGCTTTTTTATTCTTCATTTGTAATCCTGCAATTCTTTAGTGTGTAACTCTAAGCTCCATATACAGAGTGTTGGCTGGTGTTTTCCCATTTGGTTAGACAAAATAACTCCTCTCCAGGCCTGAGACCCAAGGACATCTTACAACCTCAGGCCCCCAAAAATGTAAAAAGTGGGATGGGGGGAGGAAAATGAGGGTAAATGACTTCATCACCTGAAGCTGTAATTGGAAGATTAAACCCCAACATGTTAATGTACCAAACTTATAAAGGTAGAAAAACCTGTGACCTGTCGTCCACTTTGGGTGTAGCCCCTAGGGGAGCTCTGTCTGCCTTAAATGTACCTTGAAGGCCCTTCAATAAATATAACCACTTTTTTACTCTCCTCATTTCATGTGGCTTCTGTTTTAGGCCCTAACAGATAAGGCATCAGTATAGTGGTACAGATGCCAGGTAAACACTACATTAGCACATGCTATACCTCAAAAACTACATCTATGTTACCATGCAAAAGTGGGTAAACCCTCTAAGTCATATAACAGTGTCTTGGTAGAGCCACATCCACATCATGTAGCCCTAACCCATGTCCCTAACACACAGCTGATCTTTTCTGCATTACTTTTAGTTCAAAGTGTCTGAAATCACATTTGCTGTGCTATATCACACCAGAGCAGATTTTTTTAATGCTGAAGTAAGGGATGGAGGAAATTAGGGCTGCCTCAAGGTGCAATCTATGCTGAAATAGTGTTTGAGGTCTGCATAGATGGAAGGCATCCAAATCTCATACAATTCTTCTCCCTTTTGGGAGCAGCCCTTGGTACACCCTGAAACCTGCCCAGGGTGCTGCTTTGGGGAACAGCAGTTGGCAAGTGCCAGAACCAGGCTGGAAAACGTGCCCTCCTGTAAGCATGAGTAGATTCACCTCTGGTCTGACACTCAAAACTCACCATTTTATTGACTAAGATCACATAACTGACTTTTTCTCGGCATGAAATATTGCACTGCAACATAAAGGACTCACGGAACTACAAGCAGGGCAGGTTGTGACATTGCTCTTCCTGATGTACCTTTTTGGTAAGGACTTTCTTTGCTGTGTCCCCATGGCTGTCGTTGTCCCACTGCTCCTGCTGGGGCAGGGAAGGGCTGGCAGTGACGCCCTCGTAGCTGGCAGAGGGCTGTGCTGTAACCCGGCTCTGGCCCAGGTCCTCTTCTCCCGGCAGGATGATTATCTTCAGGTGTCTTCCATTCACTTCCAAGATGTGATCCGTGCGGGATTCCACACTCTTCTTATCTGTGGTAATTTCAAAATGACCGAATCACAGAACTGTTACGATTGGAAGGCACCTCTGGGGATGATCCCGTCCAATCCCACTGCCAAGGCAGGGTCACCTGGAGCAGGTGGGTTTGGGATGTCTCCAGAGACAGAGACTCCACAACCTTTCTGGGTAGCCTGTTCCAGTGCTCTGCCACCCTCAATGTAAAGAAGTTCTTCCTCATGTTGAGATGAAACTTCTTGTGTTTTAGTTTATGCCCTCTGCTCCTTGTCCTGTCGCTGGACACCACCAAAAAGTCTGGCACGCCTTTGAGATATTTATACGCATTAACGAGACGCCCTTTGAATTCGGGCACGGGCAGATAACGCTAATAAACTTACGTGAAAACACGACGGCTGCCAGCGGCCCCACAGACCCCTGCCCACGGCCTGCCCAGGGAGGCAAGATGGTGCCTCGGCAGCCATTTCCACTCAGGCAGAGCCGCGGCCCCCGCCCCTACCTTGCTCCGCAGAGAATTTCACCAAGCAGGTGCCGGGCTCGGGGCCGGGCTGCACGGTGCACTCGCCGCCCCCCGAGCGCTTCGGCGACTGGAAGTAGGCCTCGAGCTTGCGGAGCACGTTCTCGCCGGCCGCGGGCGCGGGGCTCAGCCGCACCAGCAGCGC
>VZRZ01006451.1:35464-51840 GCA_013398175.1 Climacteris rufus
CGCCGCGCTGCCCGGCGCCCGCTTTCGTTTTCGCTTTCGTTTCCCGCTCCGCCGCCCGCAGTTCCCCGCCCTGGCCTCCCCTCCAGCTCCGGGCGCGGAGGTGCCGCGCTGAGCCGGCTCATGGTGCGTGTCCCGGTACCGGGGCGGGGCGGCGGTGGGGTGGGGTGGAGGGCCCGNCGACCTCTGGCCTGGCGCTGGGAAGAAGTGACTCTGAGCGGCCTCTCGTCCCCGCGGGTCGGCCGGAGCCACAGCGAGCGGTGGGCGACTTCACCCACAGAGCTCCGGCAGCTCCGAGTAGCATTTTAAAAAGTAGAAAACTTCGTACAGGTGTTTGAAACGCTGGTGCTGCCGGTTTGATTTGCAACAGAACCTCTCCCGTAGGAAGGCAGCCCATGTACTTTGTTGCTTCTAACATGTACTTTCTCTTTCCTTCTTTCTCTTTTTATTACAATAGAGTTGCCTTTCAGAGATGTGGAAAAGAAAGCCTGGTTTAGGTAAGCCTCTCATTTAGCCATCTGCAAAGTGTGTACTTGTATGTAAGTTGAAAACTGCCAGCACCAGTTAGAAAACGGAAAAACAAAAGCCAAAAGCAACCAGAAATTCATAATTAACATGAAATAGACATGGTTATGAATCAACATTATTATTCATGACTTCAACAGGACTTGCTTGCATTTCTCTTTTAAAAACAAGAGCTCAGAAATGTTTTCATGAATCGGTGTGTATACTTACCAGACTCTTTTTACAAGCAAGTAGCATACCCCGAAGGAAGGTTTGATTAAATTCACACAAATTGATTTAAACTAAATAACATAACTGCTACATATAGTACTGCTGACATCTGCCAGGAGAGGGCTCTATAGCCATAGTGATAAAGTAAAATCTGTTCCCTAAAATAACAGGCTTTTCCCCGTTTGAAAAGCCATCCTGAGTTCATGTGAAGTTCCATACTAAGAAAGAACTTGCTTGTGGGCTTTAAGTGCAGGTCAAAGAAGAGCCACAGAATTAAAACTCAGCACAAGATCTCTATGGCACAGTTAAATTAATCTCCTTTGATTATTTGGGCTTTCCAAACCTCTGAAAAGGGGAGAGAGAAGATAAGACTGTGTAAAAAAGTATTGTTTAGCAATGACAGTAGGATAAAACTGAGAGCTATGAACTACACTTCTATATAAAAAGCGATGTTTTGATAGTAGTATCTTCTATTTCACTTTATATTCTGTATCCTAGGGTCAAGCATGGATGAGGTCCCCTTCATCATCATCATCAATAAAGATACCTATGAAGCTCTTAAGAGAAGAGACAACTGTCTAAGTAATCTTATTTCCAAAAAGTTTGCTTGTACATTGGCCTTCGGAAAAGCACCAAAAAGCGCTGTTGAAGTATATAGGAAAAAACTAAATGGAGGCATTGACATTTGTGTTTATAAGGATGATCTCACGAGACACAAGGTGGATGCTTTGGTGAATGCAGCCAATGAATATCTAGAACATGGAGCAGGTCTTGCTTATGCCCTTGTGAGAGCTGGAGGGCCAGAAATAAAAGAGCAAAGCAAGTTTCATATTCAAAAGTATGGAAGAGTCGAAGTTGGCAATATAGCAGTGACAGGGGGAGGGAAGCTTCCTTGTAAGACAATTATTCATGCAGTTGGTCCGAGGTGGAATCCTCATGAAATGGAAAAATGTTGTCAGCTACTTGAGAAAGCTATTTTGAATGTTCTGCATTATGTTAGTGCTAAAACTTTCAAGTCTGTGGCTATCCCAGCAGTGAGTTCAGGTATCTTTGCCTTCCCAGTCAATTTGTGTTCTCAAGTGATTGTAATGGCTGTGAGGGAATTTGTTGAGTCAAGTTCAGCAGGCTCTCTCAGGGAAATCCGCCTGGTGAACATTGATGAGTCTACAGTTGCAGAAATAAAGAAGGCCTGTGAAAAGTTTTTTGGTGATACCAGTTCACCTCAGGAAAGTGCATCACCTTCACTAAGCCAGGCGTTACCTTACCTCATATGTGGAGGCATCCGCTTGCGCATCGTGAGAGAACAGCCCGAAAAGCTGAGGGTGAGTCTGTCCTGTAATCTGTGGAACATGGGGTTTGCTCCAAGTCTTTGCAGGATTTGGAGCCAAAGAGTCCAGAACACTGTAACAGTTTATAACAGTCCACTAAATACTTTTCTTCTCAGTATGATAGAATTCACACATGGTAAATAAATTATAGTGGCAAGTTGTTGTTTTTTTCCTAAATGGGTATTGAACTTTAGAATGTTTTTATTTCATTTTTGTATACTTGCTGTTATGATATAATAGGAAGCAGCTAAAGATTGGATGAATAATAATACATCTCTGTGTTAAGGATTATCTTTTTATTATATAGAAATTCACATTTTATCATCCATCTTTTCTTGCAGACTACAGCTGTTGTTAACCCCATATCTATGAGTGGTGAGCCTTCCTCTAACTTTTCAAGACAACTGCTGGAAAAAGGGGGTTCAACTCTTCAGCAGACAGTTAAGGATCGTATTAGATATTCAGCAGTATTTGAGAAAGTCATAGTAACCAAAGGGTGTAAGCTGCCCTGTGAATTTGTACTGCACGTGGTATTGCAACACAGCCACCCGGTGTTACAGTGTCAGGTGATGCTCAGTTACTTTGGATTTTAATGGATATTCATGTTGGGTGATGTGAGGACTGAAACATTTGTTTTTCCTGCAGGAATTAAAGAATGCAGTGGAAACGTGTCTGCGTAACTTACAAGAGCAGCCATCTCCCTCAGTTTCCTTTCCAATACCTTGGTCATCTCTGCCTATTGACATAGTGGCAGAGACCATGATTGAAGAAGTTTTAAATTTTGCCAGGGCACACCCCGAGGCAAAGAGAGAAGTGCAGTTTGTCATTTGCCCAGATAACCTTGATGCCTATCAGGTAACAAATTTGTTGTTAACTACCCATAAGGAAAACACAAAACTGTAAAAATATTCCCATAGGTGACTGAAAATGAAGATAGTCTGTTCTGTACTACTTTCAATGTTTGTCAACAGCAGGTCCCTTTATGACACTATTAGTCTCATTAACAGATAGTCTTTGCAAACCTTTATTTTCTTTTCACTGAACTCAAAGTCTTCAACCTGTGGTCTGATAAAAAGGGGAGAGAACTTTAAAATTCTTATGTCTTTCAGTGAATTTATGAGTCTACTCTTAACTTATTAAGGAGCAAACATTCCTCCTCAGGAAATTTCTTCAGTCAGTTTTGGTTTTCTGTATGAAGCTCCTAAGGCAAAACACCATTAACAGATTATATGAGCTAACACAATAGGAGGGTTTCAAGTAGACAGGCAGGAAAATAGTGTGGATTTTAAAACTCAGTAAGGATTCATCAGCATTAAACTGCAAGTAATGAACACCTTTATCTTATGTGATTGCCTGAGTTCCAGATATGCCACAACCTCAAGGAGTTGGTGCCAGTGTGTAAGGTATCTTACCTTAGGAGATGCAGAAGAACAGGAATGCATTTGATGTTGTCAGGAATAACATTTTGGGAAAAGCTGGAAAGTGCAGGTGTTAACAATTTCAGAATCAGGGTAGGGGTGTAAACTGCTTGTCTGACAGAGTTTTGAAGAGGTGAATTCATGTTTGACAACAGAGACTGCAAACTGCTCCTAAACTTTTCTCTTTCAAGGTTCTCGAGAGAAAATTATTGGCAGCAAAACACAAACTGGAAAACAGAAGTGAATCTCTGAGTAAGTAATGAACAGAAGGGGCATTTCAAGTAAATGAACACTCCAGATTTGAGAATCTGTAATCACATCCCTTTAAAATAGGGAACTTAGTATTTACATATGTGTCTTGGGGGGAGAGGGGGAGGCAGAAACTTGGGAGAACTTTGTGTTTTTACATTAATAGGAATGGAACTGGGCAGTCCCTTTTAAGATTTTAAAACAAAAGCCCTTGTCATTGTGTAACTTGTTGGAAGTCATTTAGTGAAAGGCAAATAAATTCTCCATATGTGTGTGTGTGTGTGGATCCTGGAAACCTTCCCTCCTTGTAGCTAACCAGAAGAACAGTGTGTTTCTTGCACTGTACAGCTTGGATTACAAGCAGGAATTTGTGTCAGCAAATTGAGAGCTCTCCACTCTTCAGATGCACTTGTATTAAAAAAAATATATATATCTTCCAGGTGCAGAGTCAGGCAGCCAAAGTGCAAAAGAGACTGAACCAGCGATTGTACTGAGAGGGAGCACACGTGCCCTGCTGGACGCGGCAAAGTCGTGGCTGCGGCGCGTGGTGCACATTCAGGAAGACAACCACGCTGTTATTGAAAACAACTACATTTTCTGCCTTGGTAAAAAGGAGTTTGCAGAACTCACCCTAGAGCAGCCTTCTACTGTATGTGTGTCAGAAGAAGTGAGGGGTGGACGAGCAAAACTGGAATTTCAGGGCCCTCCTGATGCTGTGATGGATGCAGTGCTTGCAGCTGAAAACTTACTGCTTCGTATGCAAGAGAAGACTACAGCTGAACAGAAGAAACTGCTCTACTCAATGTGTATGTAAAGTAAATGGTGACTCATTAAGTAAATGAGTGCCTAAATAAGGTCAAGTATGAAGCAGCGTGTATCTGTGTATTGCTGAGAGTGGACAGACCTACGTTCAGTTGACACACACGTGCTGAGTATTGCTTTAATTACGGATATTTCTGTACTTTTATCACATGAGCCTCTGGAAGATCATTTCTTAGCTGTGGTCACTCACTTAGCAGTATTCCCAGTAGGGCACAGTTTACAGAGGGGCTGGCCATGATGTACAGCCAGCTCTAGTGGGTCTTCCTCCAGGACACCTTCTCTTTAAAGCCTGGCCACTGGAGACTTACAAAATTTGCACTTAATTCACCTTTGCTGAGCTCTTTTGCTGGCTACAGCTGGACCACTGTTGCAGGACTCAGCAGTGACCTTGTTCTGCAGAGTCCCTGGCTGCAATGAACAGTTGATACAACTACTGGCATTACAAAAAGCTACTGAGTGATCAATTTTAATTCATGTTTGCATAGTCATTCAGTGTAGATACCTTTATATGAAAGCTGGACTGTGGAGAGATGTGATGGAGAACATAAGTTGTTTTTCTTTGGTTTCCTCTCTCCCTGGGTTCTTAATAATAAATGTAGAAAAATAGAAAATATATATATATATATATATATATATATACACACACACTAGTCCCTCTCAGTATTAGCCTCTGACTTTATTTCAGATTATACCTAACTTTATTCTTAACTAAATTACCAGCTAAAGTAGTGGATCTCTCCCCCTTGCCTTTGCTTCAAAAGTTATGATATATGAAAATGTACTCCCTTATTCACATGCAGGCCAACCAGAAGCAGGCCAGCTTTCAGGAGACTTTCTCCAGATTTCACCGCTAGAACCACAGCACCAGGAGTTCAAAGACAGACAGAAACAGTTTGAAAAAGCTGGACTTCGTGTTCTCAGGGTAAAGAGGATATTTATGGAAAAACTGTATCTCAGCTTCTGTATTTGAACTAACATATTTAATGTAAGCTTAAAAAATTCAGATGGACTCTTTAAATGCATTGATTTTAAAAATTAAGATCAAATCAGCCTAATCCTTAAAATAGATCCAGTCTTTACCCCTAATAAAAAGTATTTTAAACATAACACAAATAATCACTCAGAAAGCAGTTAAATTCTGAGAAGTCTTTTTAATTGTACTGTGTATTCGCCCTCTTAGTTCCATGCTTCAAATGCTCCTTTATAGGACTAGAGAAGAACGAGCTTGGTATGGTAGATTGAGTACAATATTCCAGGACACTAATGCAGTCTGTTTTCTTTTTGTGAGCTTGACACCAAAAATTAAGAACTGAATTTGCCAGAGTTCTGATCTGATTATGTGTTAAGCTGGAACCATGCTTGGGGAAAAGTGCTTTAATGAACAGGAGGTGGACTCAATCTCTTCAGCACAACTTGAGTTCTGGAAGTCAATATACCAGGAAATATTCCCAGTGATTTCAATGGGAGGCATGGGATAGTGGTATGGTTCTTTTTCTTTGGGTCAATTGCCCACTTCAGATACTTTATCCACTGTGTGGTCAAGGCATATAAGCTAAATCAAAGGTTCTTGCATTGAAGAACACAGCCTGAACAAGAGCAGTTATGGATTTCAAGGATATTGGTCTCCATGTGCTTATACTACACTGTTATTTATGTTACAGATTGAAAAGATACATAACCCACTTCTATCTGCTGCATTCCAAAAACTGAAAGAAAATGTGGATGGTAACTCCAAAATGATCCACACGTTGTACCAGCGTGTTCCTGCTGAGTTCTGTAGCTCAGTTTGCCAAACTGGATTTCACAGGATGTATTCTCCACCAACAGGTAAGAATTTGCTTTGGCATCTTTAATGAAAAGGAACAGTGACTGACTACTAAACTTAGGTTAAAATAGAAAAACACGGCATTCCTAAACAAGAACTGTTTCCTACCTGCATTTAGTATGAGCTTACTTTATTACATACAGTAAAGTTTTCCTTCCTGATACTGTAGAACAGTAAGGTTCTGGGAGGGATAAGCCTGGGTTCAAGCCTAGCCCAAACACTTGACAGAATTATTAGTATACACATAATTCCATGTACAAGTTTTATTTTGTATCACTCTTTAAAGAAAGTCAGTGTCCTTATTTACCTGCTGCAAACAGGCATTCAGCAGCTTGGTGCTTTAAAACATCTCCAAGGGCATCACAGAATACTGAGGCTGGGAGGTACTTCTGAGGGTGATTTGGCCCAGCCCCCTGCTCAGATCAGGTATGGTCAGAGACAGCAGATATTCTGACTGCTCAGGCTGCCATTTGGAGTAGAGTACACTTGGAACAAAGTTGTGAGCTCCATGAAATATTGTAGTAGACAGTATAGTAGACAGATGCTTCCAGAAAGGGAAAGAATAAGCATTTACTGCTTCATCCTGCAGCAGGTGAAGGCTGTATTTTGCATGTCAATTGCAGAACTGGGATTTCAAGCAATAAACTGTTCAAAAAGTGGAGGTTTGCTTTTCTTTGTCTATGCAATGTACATGGCACATTTCCACACTTTAAAAGCAATAAATAAGATGATGGTCTAATTTCTTTGCACTTTGCCACATGATACTGTAACAGCACTTTGTGACATTTTTCTTATAAATCTTACAGCTTTTTCTTTGTAGTTTGCATTATTAAGATCTTGTTGCCTTTGTTGTTTATCAGAGTCCCTTGTACATGATGACGGAAGTGTGAGTCAGATATTTATTCTGTATAAATATTTTAAACCTTGATGTTTCAATCACTGGTTTAAAAGTTAAATCTGAACAGTTATCAGTGGAGTAGCAGTTAATTGGAATGGCCATCAGCTGTTATTGCTCATGGTTGCAGTGGGAGGTCAGTGCAAGCATCAGAGCCACTTCATGCAAATTAACTTCCAAAAGGATGGCATGCACTGAGCAGCGACATCATGTGTAATCCCGAATCAAGCAGCACCCACTACCAAAACTACCACCCTGAAAGAACCAACTGTTAAACACTTTGTCTTCTGAAAATGTTTCTTTCTTTTTTCCAGAACAAAACTATGGAGCTGGCATCTACTTTACAAGGACCCTAACCCGGGCTAAAGCTCTGTGGGGAACGGATTCTACAATGTTTGTGTTCGAGGCTGATGTGGTAACAGGCACATCCTTCAGAGGCCAGCCATTTTATATTATGCCACCAGCAGTGCAGGGGGATCCCCCTCTGTTATGTGACAGTTTAGTAGATAATATACACTATCCTGACATCTTTGTCATTTTCAATGGTTTTGGGGCCCTTCCACAGTATTTGCTGACTTGTTCCCCACTGAGTGAGTAGTTTGTAGGTCCTGGAGGAAACCAGCAGCATCCTCAGTGAGACTTAAGCAGAACTGTAGCTATTGTGAATAAAGTCTAGTGCTTAGATGTTAAGAGGATGCTCTGCTTATTAACGTGCTGTGGTCAAAGTGCTTCCTGAGAACTACTCTGAAATATCCATGAGCAAAGGAATAAGTTAATACCTTAAGGAGATTAGGACAGAATTACCTGTGAATGGAAGCAGAAGGGAAAGCATTCCAAAATACAATTTAACATTTACCTGGTCATTTACTTTACATTCCTTAAAGCAATCTGAACTTGTGACTGTACACCTGATATTTGCACAGGCTGTCATTCTTCCACTGCATTTTCTTAATCTGAGATACTGCATATGTCAGGGGAACACAAGAAATCTTGGTTGTGCCTTTTGATTCTTAAATTTTCTTTTGACCTAAATAGGAGAATGTAGCAGATGAAAGCTGCTTTCTGCTTGGGGACATGCTATTATATACACAGTTATGACAAACATCAGACAGTACTTCATGATTTCCTACAGTGGTTGCCTTTACAGTTTTTATTAGTTACTTCAAGCATTGTAGATACATGTATTCAAAATAAAAAGTATGAATGTCATTATCTGTGAACTTGTATTTTTCTATACAGTCTTAAGAATGTGATTTGTACTGTGCATAAGCTTCAGATTTCTCAGCAACATTCAATCTCTTTGAAAGGCTACAAAATAGTAGAGAACTGGTTCAAGCTACAGCTTGAAATTATTTTTCAATTAATCTACCTTTACCAACATCTTTTAAAGATTACATTGTCAGCCTTGTAGCCAGGTGTCCCCACCTTGCTTCTGCAGTGCCCTGAAGTGAATACACTGGAAAGCCCAAGAGCTCTTACAGTATTCCAGTGTAAAAGGGGATTCAGTCGAGCACTTGGGTACGTGGAAACTTTCTGTACTAAAGCCTGAACCTCAGTCCAAGGTTAGCAGGGTTTAAAACAAAGCCATTGCCCCAAACAAGAAGATACTACCAGATTTGTCCAATCTGAAGCATTTAAACCCACCAGTTATGGCCCTGAAACACCTAAACCTTGTAACAGTGCTGTAGTACAGCAAGAAAGGCTCCTCTGCTACAGCAAGTATCAGCTGCTGGTAGCACCTGTCAGTACCTCTGCTGTCAGTGTCAGGTCTGCCTCTAGCCTGAAAGGGCACCTGTGCTTAAAGCTGCCATTACCTGGGCAGAAGGGCTTGCATAAAACCAATAAAAACCAATGCCACTGTCATATGAAAAGCATTTCACCCACATGTAAAGCTAATGGGAAGCCATCTGATCTCTAAAACACAGATGAAATTAGCATTTAATAAAGCTTTCCATGAATTCACAGGATATTTGTACTGCACCTGCAACTCCTAAGCTAGTAGTCACAGTGCTAGGAACCACTCACAAGTCCAAAAGAAGTTATAAAAATCTCATTCTGAACTCTTAAGGAAAGTGGAAAAATTTTTTAACCATCACAAAAGAAACTTTTAGATTAATATATTCATGTTTTGGGGTTTTTAAAAAATTATTTTTAAGATTAGCTATGCCTGCTGTTGCAAAGGGTAGTTTTGTAGTGTGAGTCTCTAACATGAGTTTTGTTCTCAAGAAATCTGAAGGTGGCTCTTAGAAATGATGCTGCAATTCTGAAAACAGAATTAGCCTATTCCTACTTTAACTATTCCATTTCAGTAACCAATTCTTTTCTATTTCTGTCCCCTTTTTCCTCCTGTTTCTTGGTTCACACATTACTGCCATGAAAGCACACAGTTGTAGATTTAAGATTTGTTAGCACTGAAGGGTGAGTTCTTATTTCAACATCCTTCAAGAGATATTTTTTAAAGGAGTTTCATGGCAGGAATTTCTTTTTCTTCTGTTTTGTTTTTTGAAAAAAACTCTGAGTACAGAGTTTCTGAACTAGTGCAACAATTTCTAACCAGCATCAGTTTTCAGAACACCCAAAGGAATGTTATTTTTGGCACAATGTAACATCTTGCTCCTAGTGGGAATAAAGAACAGTTTTCATAATCCAGTATTAATTTAATACTGTAACACAAGTATTGGTAACTATGTATTTCATTACTAACCTTTTTATTAACTTTGTAACTCTTCTTAACTGCATCTGAAAAGCTTTGTAGTCAGTTTAATAGAAAAATAATTCTCGAGAAAGCCTCAACATTTACTCCAGTGCCCAACACAGGCTTTCTCTTCCCTCCACATACACCTGCAGTTTATAAGGATTCAGTATTACTGAATATTTATCTTCCATTTTATTATAGCAAGATTTTTTCCTTATGTATAATTCCTATTTAAGTTCACCAGTGTTCTCCACACTTCATGATATACTATACATTCTATACATACAGTTTTTTAAAAAACTGGTAATGTAAGAGGTTGTACATAATTATTTTCATCTGGTCCTCAAAAAGAATAATTTCATATACAGAAACTAGAAAATAAACCCAGCACAAACTAGATGTACCAAGTAGTACATATTAAAATAATTACCACAGTAATTGAAAATTCCTGATCTGAGTCCTACCATAATCAGTTAACTAGAGGCTATTCCACAACCTCTGGAATTTCTCTGTTGTCCACAATAAGGGTGTGAATAATTCCTTCCTTTCGTTTCCCACTGCTCACAGCCTTAATGCAACAGCTGTGATCAGCAACAGTGAAGTGAGTTTCAGTCCCATCTTCAACAAATTCACCCTGGGAGGAAGGAGACAAGAATAAAAACAGACATGTGATGTTCCAGTAAATGAAAAGCTTGAGTGCACCAATGTCAAGATCCCTTGCAGTTCCCACAGTTACAGCAGCTTGAGGTACCTGTGACAAATACTGCCCAAAAGCTGAACAAAGCTCCTGAATCTCAGGCAGGGCTTTGTCAAGGTGTCCAGTTAAAAGATTTGTGGGTATCAGATGATGATGAAAATTTCACACAATCAGAAATGGTAAAGTTGGAGTTTGTGAATCAATTTTACTGATTCATGTCACTAAACAAAAACAGAAAAGGCAGCTTCCTGCTGAGTTGTGCTGCACAGCCAGTAGGTGCCACACAAACCTATGCTGAAGTGGCAGTAAAAGTTGAAGTATTTAGGATGCCTTCTACAGCAGAACCCTGAAAGGAGTCCAACAGTTGTGTATCTTGGATGCAGATCTCCTGCTGCAGTTATGTAATTTCCTGTTACAGGAAATGGCTGTGTTTTTGTCATGATGTTTGTGAGAGCAGAACAATCCATGTTGTGCTGCTCTAATGGAAGCACAGTTTGACAACTGAACCTGCACCCACAGCTTACAAGAACAGCTCTGAGTGCTTTCAGTACATTGTAGAAAAGACTGAGAGCCACCAGGAGCAGAGGTCCTGACTCACTGAGAGAGGAGGTTTCTTCCACTGATTATTAAGCAAACATTTGGTGAATCTTTTCATCCTACTCTCAGATATAGCAGAACTGCTGATTTTACAATTTGCACTCATCCAGGGGCTTCCTTGTGGCAGTAGTAATCACTGACACCTCCCTGGTGAGAAAGCACATCCTTCAAGGATGGGGAAGCCTTCCTAGTATTGAAAGCTATCATAGTGCAAAAACACACCAAATAGATTAAGTCTTCTAACTGTCAGCCTGCTCTAAAAATTGATGCAGATGTGACAGAAAGATAAAAGATTTTATTTGTTCCAATGAGGCTCTTTAGTCCTAAGTTTTAGGACCATCTCTAAACGGAAAAAAAAATGTAAGTCATAACACACTACATGTGTTCAGCTCTCACTCACCACAAACACAAGCAGGTTTGGATGCAGTGGCTCTACACTCTGCAACAAACTCAAATCCTTCCCACTCCCCAGAAAGTTTTCTTCCTAAAAACCCCGGACAACCAACCCAGATTTCTTTTGTTTGTCTAAAAAGGGTAAACGGAAGCATCATTTATCCTTAAATAAACAGATGTTTGGCATCTGAACTGAAATACTGCCTTTTATAAAATACAGTGAAGGTCATTTGGAATAGCCCAGTAGCATCCTGGCTGCCTTGGCCTCTTTGGTAGAGGGAGGTAATGTGACCCTCTGGGGCTGATTTTGCTAAGCTTTGGTTACAAAGCCATGGCCTGGGAAGAGCCTGTGCAGGGGATCACATACCGCTGTTTCCATCTTTTGACCGTTGCACCACACGTCCATGGTGTCCTTTTCTGTGAAGGAAAACAGAAAGTAGACACAACAAGATATTTTTATCCCCTACAGACAAGTATCTAGGAATTTTCAAAATCTACTGCTGAATTTTACTATCAATTCCCAAAGGAAGCTCCTAAGTAGCCACAGTGCCTGAGATATAGGGTTTGTTCTCACACTGGAGAGAGAGGAGGCTCTGTCATCAACTTTTGCTTTGAAGACACATTTTACCCCTTCCTAGTCCTGGCTATTAACACTGGGTTGTTCTGAATAGTGCCAGAGATATCCTGACAGTCTTAAACTGAAAACTTATAGACAGAAAAATTAAGTCATTTCTCCTAATTATTTGAGTGCTGTTTATTCAATAAAGCTCTAACGTTTTTCCAGGTTGATTTAAATGAAAAGCAGCATTATTTAACATCCATCAAACTGTTTGTATCCTTAACATTTCCTCGAAAACACCAATTATCACTTTAAATACCAATCTGAGATTTTTTTGCATTTGAAACAGAATATTCTTTTACTTCTCCCAGCACATCCTCCTTAAATTACTTTGCTCTAGAATTCCCTTTACTGACTGTCATTCACAGAACATCAGCACAGAACTGAACCCTGCTTGCCTTTCCAGTAAGAATAGAGGGATTCAAATTCTGTGAGGAGATTTATCTGTTTCTGGTACTAAAATTGTCTTTCTTCACTGCCCCCCTTCTTCTAGGGCAGTTCATTCTGTCTTGAGATTTAAGAACAAATCATAGGCTGAGGTCTCATCTCCAGCTCTAACCATACAGCAGTGCCTTAGTGGAAGTTTTCCCACTAGATAGCATGGACAAATTCCTCAAGGGATCCCTTCCTCCCATCTGCTCATAATGTAACTGGGAAAGGGGGGGCAGAAGAGAAGTAATGTATTGCCTTGCTATTACGAATGTGAAAGAACATAATCTGAAGTTTTTAGTTAAAATTTGTAGATAAGAAGTGATGCAGACAAAAGGATGCTCATCAATCCATCAAAAATGTAGAATGACATTGTCACACTTCTTCAGATAAAGACTGCTTGACTTTGGCTGATTTTTGGAAGGAAAGCCTGATCACCTGCTGAACAAACTTAGACACACATGAGGTTTGATCACAAGGAAGGTAAAACTTCTGTACCAGGCTTCACCTGGAGAACTGCCTTGCTAGGGCAGCACTATGGATGCAGCAGCAGTAATGCCTCCCAGCCTTATCTTTCTTTTTCTTTTTTTCCAAATCTAGGCCACACTGCTGTAGGCTCACACAGGTATAACAAGACCATTATTTTTCAGACTGTCTTTGGCATCTCATTCCAAACTCCCAAACCCCCAGGATTTTATACTGCATCAGTGCTACTCACTGAACCGTGCTTTCTCTTAATTACCGGTTATTAAATGCACACAGGTTTATTCAAAGGCAGCAACATGCAGTCAGTGTTTACTTACCTAGAACAACTCTATAGTCTGTACCACCCAAGTTCAATATCCAAGTATTGGTTGTTTTTAACCTGTTCTCCAGGTACTGCTTGAGACTCTTGCCATTGATCTCCAAAGTATATTCATATGCAAAGCCACTGACTGCATCAATGTTAATAGCAGCTTTTGTTTTAGTAGCTCCAACAGTGAATGTTTCTTTACCCACTAATTTAAACATCCATTCTCTTCTTATTTCTTCCTGTAGAATAAAACAAAGACAGTGGCTGTTAATTGAAAAACCTGAGTGCATGTTTTAATATTAAAAAATTGAACTGGAACTCAGGAGACAGCTCAGTACTGAACTATTGTTTGGGAATGAATGCTTACATGGTGCTTTGTATGCACAGAGTGCCTCTGCCCAAGGACAGCAAAGCACTTCATGAATACTCGCACCTTAATTGGAACTGAAAAAAGAATGATGCATTTTATTAGGTAATTAACTGAATGTACCTCACTTGCATTTATTAGTCTTTTGTTTGTTCTGATGTGTGTTGCATGGAAATGCACTTAAATAATCTGTATCATAGTGAATTTTGAGCACATAGCAATTTCACCTTGCCATCAACATAGACAACACGCTTTCCTGAAGTGGTCCCATGTTCAAATTCAATCTTATGAACACCATCACTTAAAGCTACTTCCCAAACAGCCACCAAATCTGTCATCTTCTCTAAGTGGCTGTACCGAGACCTAAGGAGAAACCAACAAAGTAAATTAATGGTCGTTGAAAGTTCAGTGCCTGATGTCTGCAGTTCAAAGCTTTACTGCTTCTGGACAAGTCGCTTTTTGCAAATAAAAAATGAGACTTGAAAGAATAAGCTTACAGAACTGCGTATATTCTCATGTTTTTCAAACATTCAAATATGACAAAACATCACAAAATAGAAACAGACAGTTAAACAGACTCACTTTGACAAACAGTGCAAAGACACAGCTACCCATCTAACCTCTAAAGCTCCCATTTCAGGTGACAATAGTTACAAAATTATACTTAGTTTTAAGATGCTCCTGGACATTTCCTGATGGGCATTAAAATACTTTACTTGATTGGTCTCAGAGAAAGTGTTTCAGCCTTTTAGACTTGAAAAAATAGTATGATCAGTTTAGCTGCTTGCTGTGTTAACAGATTTGTCTGTAATCTCACAAACACTACCTACATCATTCAGATATGGAACTCTGCACACACAAACACTCACAGGGGAAGAGATCTGGCAAGATATCCTTTTATTTAAGTAATTTTTAGTGTTCAGATACAGCCATAAGCAACCAGTGGAACTGTGGATATCTTTCCAAATCTGCTCATGTCACAGTTCTGAGTTTTTTACCTTACTTCATCTTCACAGACAGTAATCTCCTCACCGGATGCCATAGAAACCAAAAGAGCTTTTAATCCAATTAGCAGCAAGAAAAAATAGAAAAGCAGGATAGTAGCAGAGAAGTGCTGAGGTCTAAATTTTCTTTGTTTTCTCCAGTTAAGATAAAGGACATTTTAAAAAGCATCATTAACTAGCATGCAGTGTTAGCTGTTGTATATATGATGAAATAAAACCTCTTAAAATACAACCATCTTTCTTATTAGACAGAAAGGCAAATGTATTCCTAAAAAATATTATATTTTACAAAGTTAATAAGTGCAGTTTATCGTAACTTTACTAGCTCATCACAACTTTGTCAGTTATTGGATGGAAAAATGAGCTGCCTTATTTGTGAGAGAAAGGTTAGAAACAACCAACTTGACCAACGCAGGAACCCAATCCAGAGCTGTCCATCTCAGTCCCAGACCGTAATGAACTTGGGGTTGGAAAATAGCACAGGCAGTAATTTCACCTCCTCACTTTTCTAAAACACTGCAGCAGCCTTCAACAAGCACATTAGTAAATTTGACTTGGCAGTACAGTCACAAAATCTATGTGAACCACAAATAACTAATTTCTTATGTAAGAAGTTTTTAGACCACGACTCTGTTTTACAACCACTGAATTTTAATGTGTTATTTTCACCACTTAATTTGACCACCATCCGCCTTGTCTGTGCCCATCAATAAACAAACAAATAGCAACACGGGCTAATAAATGCCGAGGAGGTTGTTTTGGCGGCTCCTGAAGCTTCAGGTTCCCGGCAAGGCTGGCATCCCCGGGCACACGCTGGGAGCCCTTCCCTCCGCTCCAGGGGCGGGCGCGGGGGCTCGGCACAGCCCCGCCTGTCCCCGCTGCCACAGGACGGGTCCAGAGGCCGCCCCGAGCCTCCGGCACCCCCGGCAGGCCGCAATCCCGCGGCGTGCGCTGCAGGCATCCTTCAGCATCCGTGCCGAGGGCGTTAGGAAGCATCACAGAACACACAGATTCTTTTTCGTTCTTCTTTTTTTTCAAATCACGTAATTAAGTAATACACGTAGACTTCAAATCAAACCTGGAGTCGGACTGTAGGCCAGCGGTGTTTCCAGCAGCCACCCGCGGCCCCAGGGAAAGCCGGGCGCTGCTCCAGGAGGGAGCCCCGCTGGCTCCGACCCAGGCAAGCGCATCTGAACTGCACCCACCGCCGCTGCTCACGGCGCTTCCTGCTGACCAAGTCAGCAGCCCAAGGCAATATTTGCTCCTGTATGTGGAAGGGCTTGTTCTGAAAACTAGGCTGGGATTACGGCTCCGCATCCCCCTAATCCCGGCAGCACTCATCGCCGGGCAGCGTACCGGGAAGTGCGTGAGCTCCGGGGAGGGCTCACCTCCCCCCACCGTTACCGCCGGCAACGAGCTTTTTTCTTTTTTCCCCCCTTTTTTTTTAATTAGCCCCGCTCCCGCGCCGCTCCGCAGCGTCCCCGCTCCTACCTCCGCCCGCTCTCCTCCCCTC
>VZRZ01006451.1:51871-93381 GCA_013398175.1 Climacteris rufus
CCGCCCGCCCGCCCGCTCCCGCCGCTCCGCTCCCGCCCGGGCGGCTCCGCGGCCTGCAGAGCCGCCCCTCTCCGGCCCCGCGGCCCTCGCCATGACTGAGGTACCCTGCGGGCCCCGGGTGTCGCTGCTGGGTGGCTGGAGCGGGACAAAACGCGAGGGAACAATGCATAAAGCCCCGGAGCCGCCGCCGCCGCCTCTCTGAGGGCTCCGCTCGCGGCGGGGCCGCTGCGCCCCGGGTGCGTTGGAGGGACCCGAGGGCCGGTGGTTTGGGTTTCCTAAAGAGGCGAATTTAAATCGCTGCGTGTGTTTTGCCTTCAAATAGAGAGCAGGAAAACTGAGCATGCAGTGTGGTGTTCAGTATGCTTTTCATCAAAGTGTTTTGCAGATCCTGTTGGAGCCTCTCACCAGCCCTCCTGTAGTGGCTGGGGTTTCTTGGGGTTTGGGGTTGGTTTGGTGTAATTTGGGGGCTTTGGGTACTTTCCACTTCCTGCACAGCTGATGGGGAGAGCTCAGGTTTCTGCCTCTTTTTCTCCTAACTGCAGCAGGAGAAGGCAGAGTGGGAAAACCTAAACAAGCTATTAATGCGTCATGGGTTGAAACCTGTGAGTCTTGCAGCCTTCCAAAGCTGCAGAGATACGTCAGGTAAGGAAACGTTAATTTCACCCCTTGTTTTATTTGGAATTAAAAAACCCAAGTTCATAAGGCATCTCTAAAGCTGTCACTTCCAAATGGCAGCAGGCAGGCAATCTTCTTCAGCTGTTAAAAGCCTTTCATTGTGACTTAGCTTACGTTTTGTATCTCCAGATATGATTGTCCTAGACAGTCAGTCTTCTCTAGGAATAAGACTTGCGTTAAAAACGCTGGTGGAAGACACGGAGCGACAGCAGAAGGTGATGCAGGGACTTATGGAGGCGAATCGATCTCTTAGGTGAGACACGGTGGAAGGAACTTACCTGCTAATGCAAAGTACAAGTTTTATCTGTGTGCATCTCCTGCCTGAAGGAGATCTTGTTTCACCAGAGGCCCAAGACCATTTTCCCGAGGTTATTGTCCAATATGCAGCAATATTGTCCTAGTTCCTTTTGAGCTCTTCCTTTATTTCATCTGCTGCTTCTTCTCATACCAGTGTATTTCCTATGCCTGCCACAGGCTATTATCAAACAACATCACATGTCAGAGGTGTGCTTCCTGCACTGTCTTTAGTGACATGAGTTTAATTTAAAGCAAGGATTTATTTTTTTTCCAGAGATGTGGTACGACTGGAACAAGGTCGGGCATCTCGGCAAGAGCAACGGGCTAATGATTTGGAAAATGTGGTGAAAAACATTAAGGCCAGAATTTGTCAGCTGGAAGATGAAACGATAGCTAAAGCATGCCAGCAACAGAACCAAGTCAGAGAACTTCAAAGAGACCAACAGGCTTCACGGGTAATTCAGATGGTGCTGCCTGAGGAGTCAAACATTTGACTTATGAAACATCTAAAAATATTCACATTGATCAAAATAAATATGAGTCTTGGGTCATAGGGTTAGTCCACTGTCTACAGCTAAGATTTTTCAAACTTTGCAGAATTTTCTACCAGTAGCTTAGAAAACTGTGTCCTTCTTCTCCTGTCTCTCCAGTATGGCTAAAACCCAAATGCCCATCCTCCTTGGGACCAGGTGTGTACCTGGGCTTGTACAGGACAGTCAGCTCGGGGGCCAGAACAATTCAATAACACTGCCATTGCCTGTTCACAGGTGAAACACCAACAGCAGCAGGAAAAGCTGCAAGAACAGGAAAAGATTATTGCCCATTTGCAGAAGGAGCTGAGGAAGGTTGGGATGGAGGAGCAGCACCGTGTTGCCACTCAAAAGAAAATGTTTTGCCAGTTTTGCAGAAGAGCTCCCAAGTCTCTTCTGGATCAGCAGTAAGAGATTCTCTTATACTGGTGGATGACCTGTAGCATTAAATGAAGAAGCAGATTTTAAAGTAGTGCTTCTTGATATTTATATGTGAAAGTAAAAAATCTGGAGACCTTAGGAGTACAGGATGAAATAAGAATTCTTGTAAAGGTTCATCAGCCCAGTGGTATTTTTCTTCTGTGAAATTGTAAGCCAGATAAATCCATGGCAGAAATTAAAAAACTGCCACCCACTGCCCACACTAGATGTCAGCAAAGGGAAGGGAATGATTCACTCTGCTCTGCAACTGCAGTGTCTACTAGGATGATCTCATCCTGGGATTCTAACATTTAAAAATGTAAATTAAAACCAAACAAAACCTCCAACAAACACCATCTTTAGCCCCCCCCTAAAAAGAACCCTTCCAATTTTGGGAAGTGATCTTTGCAACTTGCTGACTGCAGACTTGCTGTGAGCTTCCAAGTACTTTAGGGTAAGTTCCCAAAGTATCTCAAGGCAGTATCCCTTGCCAGTAGGGTTTCCATAGCTGTGCTATAATCAGAGATTTGCCCATTCCTAGGCCCCAGGGAGCCATCACTTTATTGTGCTGATACCACCTGTCTTTCTAGGCCTAGCCAGCCATGTTTGCTAGGGAAGCTTTAAAGAGGGATTGTGTGTGCTCAGCTTTTTCCTGGAGCCCTCCCTGTATGAGAGGAAGCATCACTGAATTTGGTTCCCTGTGCCCTCTCATCTGTCTCTCCAAACCAGACAATCTCAGAGTGCACAAGGCACTTTATTTTGACTGTGCCTCTCTGTTAATCTTGCTGGGTAACCACAGTCATAAGATGAGGAGCCTGTTGGGGAGATTTAGCTTTTTTTCTCCTCTTGAATATTTTGCTCCTTCTAAACTAGTACAGATTTAATGTCTCTACTTTTCTGTTTTGGCAAAGTGTGACCGTGTTTTTTTGGTATGAGAGAAAACCACTGTTGGGAGCAGCCACTTCCAAAGTGCAGTGCAGCTGTGTAAGATGACCTGTTCCTCTGGGTTGGTCACAGTATGAGTTTTTTGAGAATATCTGAAATTCAAAATTAACATTTTTCCTTTCTTCAGGTACCTTTGTCTAATTGATTATTATGAATCTCAAATTAGGCAGATTAAAAAGGAGCTGAGGTAGGTCTCATTGAATGCCTTATGGTTCTGCTCTTCAAAGATTTCTTACCCCTTAACTGTTCTTAAATCTTATAGTGGTAAATATTCTGTGCTCCAGATGTCACTAGCACATAAGAAACAGCAAAGGGTTGTAATGGTCATGGAAATTTGGATTTTTCCAGGGAATAACTGACAGTCAGGCTAAGCAGCTTCTCAGTCAGGAGACCAGGACAGCTAGGAAGTTTGGGTATTCAGATACTTGAGGGTTTTTGTTTTGTTTTGTTTTGTTGTTTTTTCCCTTTTGCCATGGTTAGCAGGCAGAATTACTGCATTAGCTGTGCTCAGTCTATTCATCTCCCAAAACTAAAGCTTTTCAGCTCTATCCCAGTGCCTGCATGGCACAAAGCAACAAACAGATACCTGAGACATTCCTATAGCTTGAGATTGTTATCTTGAAAACTGAAATGGGATTTGCTTGTACTGGAGTTTCTCTTGTGGATAAATGCACTTAATTACCATATGAAACAGCTTTCCCAGAAATTAAGAGCAGTGGGTCTTGGGGCAGAATTTTTATTCCATTTACTTTGTAGTTTATGGGAACATTATTATCATACATAACTGCTAACTAAACCAACTTAAATTTCTGAGCTAATTGAATTGCATTAAGCTGAACCAATTTATTTTTCCCAATAGGCAACATAAAAAAGATGAAGACCAGGTACAGAGAGAAGTAAAAAGCAAGGAAGAGTTCTTAAATCTGGATGCTACTCCTAATTACAAAGCACTGCTCACGGTATGGGACTGCTGAGAATAAGTCAGTGCAGATCTCTCAGTGGTAACCTTTCAGGAGCCACATAGGAACATAAACATGTTTGATTTCTGTCCCTTGTTCTTGTTATGTCTTCTGAACTTGTAACCTCTCTGGGCAGAGTTCCCTGTCCTTGTGAAATGCTCAGCTCTGTGTTGTGAGTCTGCTGTGCCACAGCTCCCCACCTGGGGTCTAATGCACCAGGCTCTTGGTCTCAATCATCTGACTCCTCATCCAGCCTGTCTTGCTGTACAGGCAATTGGAACCCTTCTTAACATGTACATACCTTAAATTGTTCAAACTTGTTGATTATGAAATGAGTGAAATAAAAGAAATAACCCAGTCTGTGTTGCAGTCTTTCCAGAAGCAACTTACTGAAACAAAAGCCAAGAACGAACAGCTTTTGCTTGAAAATATAAGTCTCAAGAAAGATTTGGAAATAAGGTGAGAAAGCTCAAGTGTCATCCTTTGTAAGGGCATTTCAGTAGACTTTGCTTTACAAAGCACCAGCAATTGTAAAAGTGTAGTGTGAAATCTGCAGTAGAAGAAAAAAGATATGGCAGCAACAGCCAAACTTTCCTCCCCACACTGTTAATAACAGCTGCTAATGGTTAGTTTGATCTTTATTGCTGTTGTCGTGGAGAAATGTAGCAGAATTTCATTTCCAGCACGATGTTTTGGCACTGGCAAAGCTTTCTTAGCTTTTCACTTGGATAATTTTATAGATCCCTTCCAATGCAAGACATATAACATGGCACTTTTTCTTTCTAACAGGCCAACTGCACAGGAGTTAAAATTTTACAAGCACCAAGTGAAGAAACTACAGAAAACTTTGAAGAAAACTATCCAGTAAGTATATTCCTTCAGGAGCTTTCATTAATCCTCTGGACTTCTGAAGGCAAAGTTACTCTGGAACCCATAATGTAGAGAGTAGCTTATGTGCCTTATCAGCATTCTTTGGAGCCTGGTTATGGGCAGCAAGTGCTGCTGGACCTCTAAATCCCTCAGTATTTCTGAAATGATGGCAGGGTGTCTTTTTCATTTCATTTTGCCTCTCTGGATTTGATTTGAGTGCTTTAGCAGGCAATATGTTCAGGGCCATCTGAGGTGTTTTCTGCTTCCACGAGCTGTAAAGAAAGCTATTGGTTACAGTATGGATTAGGGATGTGAAAGTATGAGTTGGAAAAATGGTGCAGCTACTGAAGTTATGTCCATATTATTCTTAGAAATTACCTTTGGTTTTTTGTGAAACATTGCTAAGAAAATACATTGAAGATATTAAAGGTCCAGTATTAACAAAGTGTTTTTGTCTGTAATTTCACTTAATCACTTGTGCATGTGTATACTGAATGCTAAATATTTTATAGCCTGAAAAAGACATTACTTAAACTTTCAAATAAATCTACACATTGTGTATATTTAAATGGTCTTTTTTTTCTTGTGCAATGGGTATGATTTAGATGAAGAAGAGTAGTGAACTTTGTGTAATAAGCCAGGAATGATGTTCCAGCAGAAGCAGATAGTGAGTCAGCTTGGAAGTTGACTTCTTTGAGTAGAATTCTGGATTTTAAATCTTCAGCCATAGTAGAACTTCTGGTAACAGAAAAAAATGTTTATCTGGTGGTGTCCCTTCTAAACCAGCATCCAGTCTGGCACGACCTCAACCTGGAGACTTGAGATAAGTCAATGATATTTGCATTAGGTATTGTGGTGTCAGTGTGTGCTCCTTGAGTCTGATGGAATTCTATTGGCCAGCATCATGACATGGATACCTGACTTAGTAGGTGTGAGTGTATGTGCTACACACCTGGTTCTTCCAACAAGTTGAAAGGCAGCATCCCCTGCTAAGGCTGCTTGTGTGACCCCCTGTGTGTATTTTGTGCAGGTCTTCAGGGAGCAGGGCTGGAGAAAGAAGAGAAGAGAAGAAAGACTCTGGGAGCATTGCAGGGGTGGATCAGCTGCAGGCAGCTTGCCAGCAATATTTGCAGGTACCCAGATTCTATCTGTAGTGCATGTTTGTAGCACTGTTACAATGCAATATTACACATGTTCTGTTTAGCTAGGGAAACTGGAACATGCTGGTTTGAGGCTACGAATGCCTATCAAATCCTCTGTGCAAGATGAGTAATGTTCTGGATTTGGCACTTAATGTAGGCTGGTTCTTAGTTGTTCTATCTCTGTGTAAACTACCTGAAAATACAGCAAGGAAGCAGACACTAGGCTGGTAAATACGATTTAGCTGCAGTCTTTTCAGAACAGGGGGTTTGTTCAAGATCTTGGGCAGAACAGATCCTTATGTTATGGTTTTAAACATGCCTGATGAGATTGTGGCTTTTATTTTTCTTTGAATTAAAAAGCCCAAATAAAACTTAGCAAAATGTAAACTGTGGAAGTAACAATGCCTCAAGTGGATAAATGATAAATATTCCTCAAAGGGAAGTGTATAGTTGCCTTACTTTTACATATCTTCTAGCTAGTATGTGTTTAAATCTTTGCATCTATTACATTTTGAATGAATGTGTAAATTCATCAGTAGTAATACTGGATTAATAGTAATATTGGAGCTATTTATGATGTAATTTTAGACAATCATGACTGTGGCAGTGTTTTGTTACAAAACATGATGCATATTTGAGCAATAACATTTGTTATTTGTTGGTGAAGGTTTTGTCCTGCATTGATTCCATCCTGCGAAGCCCAAGAGCTCCTCTGTCAATATTCCGGCCCAGCAAAGGGCCACTGCAAAATGACATCAAAGGGAATGGACAGGGATGTGGATTTGAGCACCTGCCACTCACTATAGAAATGTGGGCAGAGCAGCTCATGGCCCTGAAGGTAACAACACATTATTGTGCTCAGCCTCTTGGTCTTCCTTTCATCTGCTGACCTCTCCTGGGTCCCTCCCTGTGTGTAGCTGGGGGGTTTTTGTGTGTAGCTTTTGTTATTGCCTGACTTGCTGTTAAATTTTACAAATAATTCTGCTGTCCATGTGAAATAGGTACCAGAGATACTTCTGTGTGTAATTCTTTTATATGTTTTTGTTAACTGGTTGAGTCCTTACTTAAGCTTTAGGGTCTGGACTTCACACGTTAATGATGGTGCATTCTCTTTCTTCCTTTTGTCTGGCCAGAACAGTGACTTTTTGATCCAAATACAAGTGAAATTGTTTTGTTTAAAGCCAAGCTCTTTGTGACCAATACTTCTATTTCACTGAAACTGTAATACATAGCAAAAGTAGTATTTTTTGACTGTAACTGTTCTTTTCAAATCAAAGAATGTCAGCAAGACACTGTGCTTAAATTCCAGGAAAACTAAAACCATACCCTCTCCAGTGCTGGAATGTTACAGCATATGAGAAACAGAAAATGCCTGTTTCTATAATAAAAACAACTTTAAGCAGTTTCTAAATTAAGTTGGCTGCCCTCCCTTTGTTTAAAAGGATTTGCATAGGTCCCTGAGAAAACTGTCTCTGGAATTGCTGCCTTGGAACACTGCAGATCCCAAGGATAACAGAGAATCCATACGAGTTGAAGACCTCCAGATGACAGTAGATGCAATTTTGGAAGAAATAGAAAATAAGGAAAAGGTAATTTTTACCAGGGATTTATAATCACAAGTTACTGTGCAATTCTTTAATGCAGTCTTCACACAGTGATTAGATTGGTGCATTTGAAAGCCTTGCAAGCATTTAAGAAATACCTGTTTGCAGACATTCAATAGTCAAAGACAGGTTTAACATAATGGATACATTCACCTTGGGGAAGAGTGCTTTAATCAAAGGCACTTGACCAGCAATGAATTTGCATTGCCCTGTAGTCTCAGGAATTATCCTGTTCTGTCTCTCAGGGCTGAGAATACATAAATGTACTTCTCAGCAACAGAAAAGAAAGCTTTCAAAAGAATATTTTGAATTTGATGGATGTTTGTGCCTGAAAACTCTTGAAACTATGTCTTCAGATTTAAGAATATTTGAAAGGCTGATATTTAATAAAGGAAGTTAACCCTGGTTTTAAGAATGTTCCACAGTTTAAATGTGTCCTTGCCTTGTTAAGCAGAACCATTAATGAGTTCTTCTTGCTTGCTTCAGAACAGCCAGACACCATCCTTGCCAACCCTGGCTGCCATAGTGTCTCACTTCCAGAAGCTGTTTGATGTGAATTCCCTGAGTGGTGTTTATCCACGGATGAACGAGGTTTACACAAAGCTTGGGGAAATGACCAATGCCATGAGGAATCTCCATGAGCTCCTGGAACTAGGTAAAGACTGACCACCTGCTGCTTGTTCACACCATTCCAAAGAAAGAAGACAAGTGACAAGCTGGCCTCTTCATAAAAATTAATGTTGAGCTGTTGAAAAATGAATTAAGTAGGTGTTTTCTTCACTGGGAAGATAAAAATATGTTCCTGTCAATTTACAAATGGCAAATTCCCATTATTTGTAAGCCTTTAGCAGTTGCTGAGGAATAACAGGGAGGTAGAAGGGAATAACAGAGAAAACAGAATTTTTATTTTTTCCACAGAGCTTTGGTTTCTGTGAGCTGCCTTTGTAATTGTCTTTCATTCTCTACTTGAAAGATAACAAATTTAAGGAAAAAATAACTCAGCCTCTGCTATAGATTTCTACTCAGTAATTAATGCAAGTGTAATTATGTTCAGTCCTCAGAAACCTCCATCTCCTGCTGCTAAACTTAAAAACCAAAAAAAGTTCTTGAATGTCAAAAACTGTCACTACTCAGAGGTGTTCTTAGTTATTTCCCTTTTGCTGTGAACTTCTGGAGAACAGCAGCTGCTGCTGCTCCTGGGTTAAAAGCTTTGGCTGGGCTGTAGGATGTCCAGCTCCAGAGCAAGGCTCCTGGGCTGCTGAGCCTCACTGGAGGAGGGCAGCAGCATTCCTGCCTGCAGCCAGCACGGGAGATGAGGAAGCCTCATCTGTCCCTGACAATTGCAGCTCAGAGGATGCCTTCTCCAAGCTTAGTTCTGAAATTGGGGGACAAAAGGACAAGGAGCCTGCTACCTTCAGTCACAGCACTCAAAGCAGGTAAAATTCAAATACCAAAACAAGTTCTGGCTGTTAATAGAATATTTATTAGGCAGGTTTTGTGTTGTCCTAGCCCCTATACTGTGTCTGCTGTGTCACAAGAACACAATGAATAACCCCTTCTCTATAAATATAATTTCAGTTGGCTGATTTCCACTGACATTGTAGGGTGCACTTCAGCTCTGCCAATTTTTTTTTAGCCACTAAAGGATTAGTGAGAGACTCCCCATTGCTACCTAACATCTGTTTATTTCTGACCATGGGCACTTTGTTTTTTGTGAATGATGGAATGTGTATGCCTAGCTCTATGAAAACCAGATAAAATCTGTGCACCTGCAAGAATTTGACTGTGTCTAAAACACTTCCCTGTTATTACTGTTAGAAGAACCATGAGGTGTTTGTTTTTCCACAGACAGTTCAGCTCCACCCACTGTGGTAGTGGATACTGTTGGGAAACTGTGTGACATCATTAATAAGAACGTGACTGAGCAGGTACAGCAGCTTCTGGGGACCCAAGACATCCACAGGTATGTGGGGCTGTTCCATGGGTGACCATTCTTCAAACAGCAAATGCAGTAATTGAGAACAGGCTAAATGGATGCTGCAGGAAACTTTGTAGCAAATTTGTCAGTGAGCTGGGACAGCAAAGATGTTAGTTACTACTCTGCTGCTTGAAACAAGAATATCCTTTCAAAAGGATAAAGCTGACAAAGGCTGAGAACAGAAGGTTCCAAAACAGCCTCTGGTTTGCATGGACAATGTGATCAAACAAGCCTTAATGGGATGTGTGTTTCATCAGGAGACAAATCCTGCACGTGGGTGGGGAGGAGAAAGTGATGCAAGTTTCAGCTGTAATATTGAAGTGTTTCAGTTGCTCAGGCAGGGTTTGCCTCAAGCTGCCTACAAACACTTGAGAAACTGGACAAATCCTGTTTTATCTTCAACAGCTGACAGCCACATCTAGGTGGTAGCAGACTCCAAGTTGCATTCAGCATGTGCTTTACAGACAGCCTAAAAAGGGAGCAGGCAGCAAGTCTGACACATGCTGAGTTAACAATACTCACTCCCTCAGCCTCTCTGCACTCATCTCTGACAGTCTGAACTGGAGAACAGCTGCTTGTAAAGCATTTCTGGCTGCACCTCCAAGGCAGTTCTGTCAGCCACCCCCAGGCAGTATATTTAGCATACACAGACAAATGTTTCAGTCCACAGCCTACCTGGTGCCATGTTGAGGGGGAAAGGAAGGATGTATGGATGGCATGAGTAGTGAAATCAGAGATCCTCATGACAGCTCCCATGGTGGCTGCAGGCTTCAGAGCTGGAGAACACTGCTGGTGTCCATGGCTGCAGATACCATGTAGCAGTGTTTTGAGACAGTCATGACACAGAAAACAACAGCCAAGGGGATGAACTTGCCACGTCCTTGCACCTCTTCCCTGACAGTCTCACTTTCCCTTCCAGTATCATCAACAAGCTGGAAGAACATGAGTGCTTCTTTCCGCCCTTCCAAGCTCTCATTCAAGATTTGCTCTGTCTTCTGGGTGAGTAATACTTGCAAGAGTTGTAATTATCCCCAGGCCAACACTTGCTCATAGAACTCTAAACAGTTCACAAGTGTTTTGTTTACTCCTGGTGTGCTAAAACACAAAGGAGGATGCCTTACTCTCCTCTTCTTTCCATCTTTCCTCAAGAAGTGACCAAAATAACTTTATTTTCATTGACCATGGGGTTGCAGTTACTTAATGATATAACTCATAAGCCAAATTGAGCTTTTTCTAAAAGCATTAAAAGGTTTGAGGAGTTTCTTTTATTCACTGTCTGTTTTTCTAACATTTAAGTTAGCCTCTTGGTTGAACTCTAAGGTGTTCTGGGTTCCTAGGCCTTAACCTTTTCCTTTCCATTCTGTTGCAGAGATCAGTAATGTGGATGACATTTTACCTGCAGTGCAAAACCTGAAATGGGGAGCTGGTTAAGGATGACTCTGCTCTGCCTGAGCAAAATTTATCTCACCTGTGAACCTATCTGTTGGTGCATTACAGCTACCTCTGTCACCCTAAGCAACAATTCCAGACTTTTTAACATAAATAAAAGTCGCTGCATTTTTAAAACTTTTTCTTAATTCTCAGTCAATTTAAGAAAAACTTTAACTGCTATCAACTGGTCTACTCAATCCCTGAGAGAGAACCAAAATACTGAACCCAGTACCAACACCAGGCAAACCATAAGCACAGAGCATTTGGAATGTTGCTGACACAGTGAGTATGAGATAAAAGGTGCCCTAACTGCCCCAGCCATCACACTTTGAGCATTTGCCTATCTTGGTTTTCTGGAGAGCCTGTTTTAAAATGTTGTTTACATTCCTCATTAGTTTGGGATGGGAGCACATTGTTTTTCAGTGAGTATTCTCTCTGGTTATGGACTAAGGCAGACTGAATTAATGTAATCTAGGCCAAAAATATTTGAAATTTGCTTCAGGTGATGGTTTGAAGTTGCCATGGTTGTATCTCAAAAGTCAATTTTAGAATGGAATAGATCAAGTCTCTTATGCAAGACAATTAGGAGTTTATTGTACAGAAACAAGTACACCAAGCTTCCAAAAATATTTTGCCTCAGTATTAATAAAGCTTAGTTTACAGAACTTTGATATTCCTCAGACAATCTGGGTTTACAAGATTTTGAAATGTACTGTAACAAAAGACAAAACCTGTTAAGCTGTCACAAAATAAAACCTTAATGACATTTTGGTAAACTCATCTCCCTGCTTTTGGAAGCTCATTATTTACATACCTGCAGCCACAGTCTGCTACGGTTTCTGAACAGCGTTTCTCAAAAAATAATTGCTATTAATCTTAAAGAGTTTCTCATTTAAAAGGTTCTGTTGCCCTACAGCTGAAGAATGCTGTTTCAAAATTTACTCTTTTAAAAGTACAACACTTCCATGTTAAAACAACATGAACAAGCTCCTGGGCACAGCAGACTGCCAAGTAAAGTAATGACACTTGGCTGACAGTCTAAAATATCCCCAGGTACAATCCTTCTTTAAGAGAGGATTCACACTTACAGGTCCTTCGAGGGGGGCTTTGCCAGAAATAGCAAAAATAAAGGACTTATTCTTTAAGGACAAATTATTCCCTATGTGGGGGAAAATATGTTTAACTTAAGTGAGAACTAATCCCCAAATAGGATCATTAAATTTGCATGTCCTGAGCTGGAGCCTGCTTCAAATTTGCAATTACTGTGCAAAACACGTTAATTACAAGAGATATGTACATGCATTTAAAGTTGAAAAATCAGTAACTTCTGTACAGGAGAAGAAATCAAAGTTTCTTGCGTCTGCTCCTTGTCAGCTCATACCTGCAAGACAGACACAGTAAGTTAAGCAAGTACAGTAGCTGAAAACTCTCTTTAAAATTTTAACTGGCACAGTAGAGAGAGCTTGGGCTGCTTTATTGCTTGTGCTTCACAGGCAGCACAGCAAAGGAGGCTCCAGAGATGGCCTCAAACTTCAGCTCTTCACCAGAAACTTTGGATGTGTCCTTTTTCCCTCCTCCTGTAATTGCCCTGAGACACACACACAGGCTGGGCCAGGGAAATGTGGTTTTCCTATTGGAATATTGGCTCACTGCCTGTGTGGATGGCAAGCTCCTGGACTACCCATGCTGCATTCCTTGGGCTGCACTGAAGGAGAAAGAAGGAAGAACTCCTGCCATTAACTACAGACACACAAGGGAAAAAACACCCAAGCCTTCTCTGCTCTGCCTCAGACCAATGAACATACAAACCTCAGAACCACAATGAACATACAGGCAAAACTCTAAGTGGCTTATTATAATAGTTACTATAATGCTTTGTAATTAAAGTTTTATCATATATATATATTGCTGATCAGAGTATTTAGTTAAGATCTTTATCCAAGTTAAAATTTGTTGCAAGGTTACTTTAATAAACCAAATTCTTTTACTTATGTGCCCCTGTGGCTTTTAGGGCAACTTAAAACATGCTGAAGACTATAATTGACACAGGCATCTCATTAAAGCTGTCTCACAGGGCAGGCACTGCACAGCCACTGGATTAACACACAATTTAGATAGAAGTACCAGATTAGCTCAAGTTAGTCCTGTGTTTGCAGGTCAAATATTCTTCTTGCTCACCCAAACACAGCCCAGTTCCCAGCACTCCCACAGAAGTCATGCAAGCTCCCAGCAAAGCAAGGGGCAGGGTCTGGAAGCATGGAGGTGAGTACTCACCATTGTGCAAAACCTTTTATTAAGTCCTCCTGGGACAGGTCAATGCGCACCTTTAAAAAGCAGATTTTATTTGTTTGTGTGTTATTCAGCACAATAAATGGATTAGCTCAGCTACCACTCCTCCCCAGCCAGACCCACTTTCCAGCTGTAGGGCTGCAGCTCAGGCTGGAGGAAAAAGCTTCCCACAGTCCCATGATGGTGCAGGCATGAGCCAGTTCAGTTTCCTGGTAGCATTACTTGGAAATTTATCTGTCACTGAAGCAGCAATTGCAGTTTACTTTTCACAGAACCAAAGCTGTTCACAGAAAGCTTAAAGCACTGTTGGCAAATTCTGGGCTTTAGTCCCACGCCTTTCTCGGCTCCGTGTCGGAGCCCTTGGAGCTGTTCCCCACACGGGCAGCAGCAGGGCCCAGGAACCAGGGCTTGCTTCAGGAACACCCTTCTGAAATGAGACCACACAGGCTCCCTCATGGATACAGCCTCACTGCAGATGAAAATCTGGCAGAAAAGTCACTTCCAGATTGCCATTACTGAGAATGAATTACTGGAGCTGCATTTCAGGGATGGCCCAACTGTTCAGCTCTGTTAGATCTGTAGTGCAGATTCTTTAAACTTACCTTCCCCAGCTCCTTCCTCTCCTGTGAAATGAAGGGCCTGCTGTTTTTCACTGCGATGTCCAGTGTTCTTTTCTTGACATTTTCCAAAGATTCAAAAAACTCAAACCTAAAATTAAAGTTTAAAGAGAAGAGACTTAAGTCAAAAAGTAAAATCCTGACAGCATCAGTGGCCAGAACTTATCAGAGAACGAAGACACAGAAAAGGCAATTCTAGAGTTAGGTTTTATTCACATTGCAAGAAACCTCTTCCAGGCCTCATGAAAGATGACCACACTGTTCAGACTGTTCACCATGCCAGGGAGAAGGAGGAAGACCTTCATCATGTATCCATGATGAAATGCCACAAGATAATTTTTCCCCCTCCATGGAAGATCAGCATGTTTTCCATGCTATGTTCATTACTCAGAGGAAATAGTAATGAGCCAACCCCCCACGTTCACAGAGCAGCCTTGCACCACACCAAGAACAGACAAAGGCTGAAACCTGTGGCAATTAAATTCTTAATGGCTCTGACTCAAGCCTCTGGCACACACACTGGGTCGTGTCAAGTGAGTTTTGTCCATGCTAAATCACTCCAGTTCTGCCCACCTGAATAGCTCTTCCTCAAGTCAGAGCTGTAAAACAGGTAATGTGTTTTGGAGCTGAGCATTACCCTTAATTGAGGATGTAAAGGATATGTCAGTACAGAGGGTGAGGAAAACGAGGTGCTGTTCCCAACTGCTGTGATGACACTAAATCAGTGGAGTTACTTGAGAACAGACAGAAGCAAAAGCCACAGCTCTCATGTTTTGAGGGTTAAGAAGAAACATTTTAAAAACTTTTCTCTATTTCTGACTTACACAGAAAGGACACATCACAGGAAAAATATATGCCACCCAGGATCACCCAACATTCACGTATTTTCACATGTGTACCTTCCTCTAATTATGGGATTAAAACCACCTCTCAAAAGAGCTCTACTTCTAAGCATTACTGTGCTTGGGTTTATGCAAAACACATTCCATTTCAGTGGCAGAGCTGTGCACATGACACCATCAGCACAGAGGTGGGAGCATTTTACCCTGCTCTCACCAGACCTTGATGACAACATCCACTGGTGTGCCCAAAGGGTGGTCCAGTTTCAACAGGCTCTGCACTTCTGCCTTGGACCTTTGGAAAGATGTCAGAATAAGCACCAGGCAAAGCAGAGTGAACAGAGAAGCAGGCTCTGGGAGGTACCTGTATGGGCAAATTGCCTCTGCTGTGACAGGGAGTTTAACATGGGTAGGAGAATGTCAGTTTGCAAGGAAGCAAATGCAGCCTGCACCTGGCTGGGGGCAGGGAAGGGGCAGGGAAGGTGGTGTACCCTGCTTCAGGGGGACTGACAACACCACAGGCAGAGCAAGGCCAGCCCCAAGTACTTGTAAATCACAGTCAAAGTGCCATTTGTTTCAGAACATCTGCAAAATGTTCACAAGACAGTCCTTAGGAGCAACAGCAGCACACCTTAGAAAACCCTTTCTTTACATAGAGATTGTAATTATTCCAGCCATAATCATAATTAACATTTTCTTACTTCTCATCATATTGGGGGTTCAGAGTTTTTTTCTTAACAGAAGTCTTCTTCCTGCTTGTCCATCTTCTATCTGGGAGCAGGTATATACGAACATATGGATCCACTCCACGATTGGAAGAGGGTACTAAGTTTCTGTTAAAAGAAATACAGACAAGCAAGGCAGGTTTTCTCACTGTGTGTTTTAATAGCTTGGCTCTCTTGGAATCAGACCAACCCTTTACAGGCCAAAACCACTCATCTTGGGAGTTGGAACATAAGCAAATAAAACTTTAAGGGTATCTGGTTAAACAAAATTTTCGCTCCTAAGTGTGTGGTCACTTTACTGGGGTTTCTAAATTAACAATTACAAATTCAGTCATAGGTATCAATCCTTGTCACAATGCCTACCATGACACCCCAAGACACACACCAGTTGTCAGTGCTGTTCAGAGGAAGTTTTGGGTGGATGACAAAGTATTTCTGCTGCAGTGAGCACAACTGGGGAATTCTCCCCGTGACCTGCTGCTGGCACTGAGCAGAACTGGGCACAGAGAAGCTTCACAGATTGAAGCCAGCCAGTGCTAAAGCATCTCCTGCTGCACGTGGCTCTGCTCCAGCTTTGCTGGATGACTGACAGAGCTCAGAGAGCTCTTCCCTCCCTGAGCCATCAGCAGTGTTACCTGCAGCAGTGTTACTCCCAGTTTTTGACCAGCACGACGAGGCTCTGCCGAATGGAAGCGTAGCGCACGGTCAGCTGGATCTCCCCCAGGGGCATCTCGCTCCCGCTGCAACACACGGCACAGCCAAAGCTTTCAAACACAGCCACTGAACAGACCACAAACAGACTAAAACCAACTTTCAGGGCACCACCCTTCCTGACATCCTAAGGTTTGCTGTCTAGGAAGCAGATGGACCACAGCACCATCCCTGCCTTCTCTACAGGTACCCAATTTCAGTCCCACAACACAAACTGCCAAAAAAGCCCCTGCATGGCCTGCTGTAAATGGAGCAGCAAAGTACAGGTTAGCATATTACACATTCCCTCAGGAATCCCTGTCACCTTTCATTCTGCATGTTATTAAAGTGGCTTCAAATCCAAAACATTGCTTTAAAATGGTTTTTAAATAGTTTATAAATGAAGCCCTGTTCAGAGCTAGAGAACAGTACAAGAGTACTAGACTGAACAGCTGGATCTGGGTTTGATGCTCAGGTTTGTAACTACTCTGATGCTCTCTTAAGTGAGGTGGATCTTTGCTACTTCTGTTCCTTAGGGATTTTTCAAGCTCCTTTCTGTGCCCCAGGAGGGACAAATCACTCTCTCTGTCCACCTTGACAGAGCAGTCTCACACTGAGCACTCTGGGAAGGACACACACACACTAGTACATCTAGCCACAAAAACTTTGTTCACAGCATTATCAGTCTTAAAATTTGTTGGCTAAACACAGCATTCAGAGCTTTAAGCAGCTAGAGGTGCTTATCAAGAGTTTATGTTATTACAGAAGTGGGATGTTCAGACATCCAATATCCTGTTGCAAAATGAGTGTTATGCCAGCCAAGAGTGTTGAGAGGCCCTTCAACAACATAAAGCCAACACATGCAGCACCTCTTAAGAGAGCCAGAGTGAATGCTTTCACTTTATACCTGATCTGACAGTGCCCTGTAAGTTATTTTGCTGTTGACTGGAATACTTAGGTCAATTCTTTGTAAGGTGACTTGAGACCCAAATGACTTAGCAGCCTTGAATTCACCTCTATGCAACAGCAATGCCCAAACTTTCCCAAGAGAAGAACAATTCAGCTGGAAGAACACCTACTTATGAATGTCCAGATTGCTGCTGCTTAATTCAAAGCAGGAGGAAGGCAGGGAGCCCAGTGAAGTGACACTGGGTGCCAGCCTCATCTCCTGCAGGACGGGCAGCGTGGGCACGGCCACTGCTCCGCTGGGCAATGCTGATGATGGGCCACACTCTGCATTTTGCTTGCCCTCTGCCTCATCAAGGCCAGACACAGTTTCACTTGGTACAGGGGCTGCTGCACTGTCTTTAGTGTCCAGGTCTTCTCCGCTGTCCTTTTTTGGCAGGGATTCAAGTGCCGCAGAGTCTTTGCCTGCAGGAGGTGCTTTTGAGACTTGTGGTGGGGAGACAAACTTCTGCTGGTTTCCAGCCTTCTCCATGACATGCACAGGACCTGGCTTCGAGGCACTGACGCCAGCCTTGACTCTTTCTGGATCAGGTTCTTCAACATTCAGTGCCTAAAAATCACAAGGGAGGACAGTGAGTGCTGTTCCCATAGCACTGGGGTGAATGCCAGCCTTACCACCCAGGAGGAAATTTCACCACAAAACTGTAACAGCAGGAATGTGTCATTAGAGATGAAAAGGGCCTCTGGGATTCACTGTGCTGTTCTCTCCTCTTCTCCTACTGTGTCTGTATTTAGCAGTGTCTAAGCACTGATCCTGGGCATGGTGAGAAAACAACTCCTAAGCATCCATGTCTCTCACTGTTTAGGAGCTTTGATTTCCCCAGGTCAGATTTTCTCAGTGCAACTTTATTGTTGTGAGAAGATTCTCAGCCATGGCACTGCGCTGAGTTTTAGAAGCCTCAGGGATATCTCTGAACTCTACTATATACACCTAATACACACTTCTACTTTCTACTCAACTGTGAAGCAAAGCTGCCTTTCTCCACTCCCACCTTTCATCTCTTTTGCCTGGTTACAATTGGATGCTTCTGCTGGGGAAGCTGAGTGAATATGGGAAAGAGCAACTTACCCGCAATACAAGTTTCATCTTAATGAAGCTGTCTGAACTGGAATGGTCCAGCTGGAATCTCTGATCCAAAGTCATGTTTGGGTCCTTAAGTAAGTGGGAGAGACAAACCACTGACGTTCCCAGGGCACTATCCCGCTCCTTGTCTTTTATCTGGGGAGTGGAAGGAAAGAAGAAGTTTTATTAGCTGGCAAACTGGGAAGCATACAGCAAAGCAAGGAGGTATTTCAGACAGAAACCAAAATTAGCTTCTTTACTTCTGGACATACTATCAAGTATGGTTACTTCCAAATGGGTGATGCCAGTATTTCATTAGTGTAACAAATCAGTATGTTTGGAGTAAAAATCCCATCTCTAACTATGCAGAGAAGGAACTGCCTTAGCAGAAAAAAACAGGCCCTGGGATTTACTTGATTTTCCTTGCTTTGGGGACACTGTCCCAACAGCTGAAATGGCAACTGGTCTAAATCTTGACACGTTTCAGGTAACAGTTTTTTAGCGTATTTAACATCAATACACCTTCCAAGTTCAATTCCATTATCCAAGTGACCAGCCATAGAACTGGCTGTGACTGCAATGCTGAAAGACAGGGTTGCTTAACGAGTCAGAACACAGAGGTGAAGAGGTAGGGCTCTGGTTGAGAATTACAAAGGCTGTAATCTCTGACAGCAAAATATTGATGTCTTTACTACACACAGACCTGTATAAAATGTCCTTTGCACTTTACAGCCAGAAATGTCCCACATTTTGAACTAAAATATTGCATGTTACCTGACCTTAGAACAAAGGCAGATACCAACAAAGGTAGGTACCGGCATCACCTAACACAGAATTGCCTGTGCAACAACAGATGCTTCTTCCACCTTTTAATTAGGAGGAACCCAGCATGTGACAAGCACACACAGGAGCAACCAGCATTGAGCTCCACAAAAGAGGTTTCTTCCTACAGACATTTAGTTGGTCTTCAAAGGAAAGGCTTTTCTCTCACCTCAACATGGAGCGACTGGGAATGAGCACTGTGGACAAAGAAGGTGAAAGCCTGGCCCCACGTGGGATCTTTGCTGAAATTGCAGGTCTGCAACAAGAACACACATTAACTTAGAATCCATGACACTGATCAGCAGAGAGGGTCATGGTGACCCTCAGTGATGCTACACCCCAGCTGTAGGGAGAGAGTGGAAATTCCAGGTTAGAAGCACACGGAAGCAAAGTCTCTGGCAAAACCAGAACAAGTTCTGTGGGGCGTAAAAATGCCTAAGAACAAGTCTGGTGAGCTGCAGTTGGCCCCACCAGCACTGCCTGGACCAGCAGCCTGCCTCACCTGCAGCAAGGCAGCGCTCCCTCCCTCCTCCTTCCCACCCAGGGAGAGCCAGAGCACTGCTTCCAGCCTGCAGCACCCTGAGCCAGCTCCCAAAGCCACAGGGAGCTGACACGGAAGGGTAGGAAAGCTGGAGGGGCAATTTCAGGGGCATAGAACTCTTGGGAAGAGTAGGAGGGCACAGCTTCAGCACCATCCACTTCAAAGATGAAAGAGCATGGAAAGCACCCACGGAGACTGTGGCTGCTCTATAAACCAGCTGTCCCTGCCAGGCCACGAGTGCTGGGAGCAAGTGGAAAGGAGCAGGGGAAGCCTAGAAGTCTGACCTAGCTTAAGAGAGGCAGGTGATGTAGGAGGGAAAGGGAAAGCCAAGAAAGTAAAAATACAAGCAGAACCCAATTTCTGGGTGGAGCAGGCTAAAGAAACAAAGGAAAATAGCTGCCAATCCTATATGCTCATAGGGTAGCCAACAGGATTTATTCCTATTTGTTGGGTGTCCAAAAGAACAAAGGGCTGCCCTCATCCACATCCCGCTGCAGGACAATGAACACAGCAGCCGCTGGGGGGGCAGAGCTCAGCTGCTGCTCACCCATGAGGCAAAAGTCATTTTTAAAACATTAGCAATGAACTGAAAGTGAAGTGGAGGAGATCCAGATACGCCCTGTCCAGGTAAAAAAACAAACCAAACAAAGCAGTAAAACTATGACACACAAGAGCCAGGAAGGACCCTGATGAAGGAATAAAGGCCAGATTGATACAAATGACACTCTGCTCTGAGAAACCATTAGCCAGATTGGAGACTGATTGTTTTCCTCTTCAATCCACACAAAACTAGAGTATCTTGGCCAACAGGAGCTCATGGACACAGGGACAGAACTACACATGTGTCAGCAGCTGAGCAGACACCCACTAACCACCACAACTCTGTGACACAGTGGTTCCACTCCCAGGCTCTGCAGCTATCACGGTAACTACAGCTCTTCACATCAGCTTCACAACAAGTCCTTCCCTTCCTAGGGGCTACTTGCAGACAGTCCCCCATAAGATAGAAAGTACCTAAGGAAAGCAGCAGAGTTAAACAGCCTCACCTTACTCTTCTGAGTCTTGCTTCCAACTGTGAGCAGGACAAAGGAGGAAGGTTCTCGTTCCATCTTCTGCCATTAAATACAAGGAAAAAAAGAAGAAAGCAGAAAAGAAATTGAGAAATTTAGAGTTTACAGGAAGCAACATCAAACCACTACTCTTACTTGAAATAAGTTGCTGGAAAGCTGACAATATTTTCCCGATATGGGACATCTGAGGAGTGTAGTCCACGGGAAAGCCTCCAGCCATAGCACAGCACAGTCTTACTCTCTACCATCAAGAGTACATATCTAAGTCAAAGTTTAATGTATTTAGGTTTCAAGAGGTGAGCAGTTAAAAAATTGTCAGAAGCTGGGAGGAAACAGAGAAGAGAGCTGAAGGCTCAGTGGGAAGTCTTGATCATTCCTGAATGAAACAGGAGTCTCACAATTGGTTTCCAAGGCTCAGGACTTGCTGTAAGGCAGATGGAAGTGACTCCTTGGCATCAAATAACAATTCCTTTCCAGAAGCAACAATACTGAACTGGGATGGGGGTGGGCTTTCAATCACTGTTTTGAACCCCTGGTCACTTAGATTCTGACAGTGGAGAGGTTATTTCTTTTTAGACCACAGCCAGTTTCAGTTCCTATGACACCACATAATCTAGGAAGTTGTTTTGCAAGCATGGGAGCAGAATAGAAATTTTACCTTGAGGTATTTGTTATTTTTGATCTTCTTTGCTCCACATTCACCGTTCGAATATTCAAAGTGGTTTTTCTGAATTAGTAAAAGAGTATTTAAAACAATTAATTTGTGGTCTTAATAAAAAAGAAGGTTAGGAGTGAAGGCTGCTGCATGGGGTTTGTACTCACAGGAAGGTTGAAGGCACTGTCCAAGTAAACAATCAGAATTGCTGTAGACAGACCCTTCTTATCCTGCAAAGGTAGGGAAAGATAAACCAAAACAAAACACAAAGTAGGCATGATCACCCACCAGGGACAATGTAAAACATAACAAAATTTCAAGGGCAGCTTCTGAAGGCTAAGCAGCTCTGCTTTTCTCCTAAACCTTGCAATTTAGAGGAGCACAAGCCAACATAGCATGACAGTTCTTACCAGACCAGCAAGGAGACATGTAACTCTTTTCAATTCATTGCCTTTAATGTTTGTCAGTCTCTCAGTGCAGAACTGGTTGGGTTCCCCAGTGCAGTAAGACACCTTCAGGTGTATGCTCAACCACATACATCAACATCAATCCAGTGTCAGTAGAACAAAGCCTGGAAACAACTTTATTCACATCAGTGGAACTCAAATGGTTTTGCTTGGCTATGAAGAAACAGCATCCTTGGGAGATGGGCTTTATCCAAGCAATGCTGCTGGACAAGTCACACACCATTTGGAAACAAGGCCCTACCAAACACCAGTGCTGGGTATTTGTCTATAACTAGCACAGATTATTTCAGGGGTCTAGGGTCCTACACAGAGCCTAGATGAAGAGGAAAGAGAAAAGCTGGAAAAAACCCTGAGAAGCCATTTTGCAATGAGTCAAAGAAAGGTTTGCTAACTCAAGCAAAAAGAGCTGCCAGATTTGAGTTACTCCTGAATTACCAAGAGACCTGGGGCAAGCAAATGCCCTTCCTCTGCAGGAGCAACAGGGAGAGAATCACATCAAAACTTTGCCAGACAAAAATAAACTCCCATGAGTTTGCCTGGGGTTCCTAATTTTACACAATCCTTTGTTGATCACTGGACAGGGATCAGAGTACCTGAATCCTTTAAGCAAATACACTCACCTCATGTAGCTTTTCTTGGTCGTTTACTAGTGAAAGCCACTCCAGTTTTAAATGCAAGTGTCCGCTTGTCGTCTTACTTAAGGGAAACCACTAAATGGAGACAACAAAGAGCAACTTGAGAACTGTGAGGCAGAGTAATTTTTATATATACACACAACAGACAACATGAATTTTACTCTGAGCACCTTAGCTTGCATTTTTGATGCTTAGATTGCATGTCCATCTACTTAGGTACAAGACAGAAAAAAATTAAAATAAGGCACCCGTATACAGGCAAAGCATATGGGTATTTCCAACCAGCAGCAGCACAAGACAGGCACCCTGGCATTGTTTGTAGAGTGCTGAGTTGCAGGATGAACCACAGTAAGATCAGATCATTTCTTCCCTCAGCAATCAGGCTGCTTCACCAACCTTTATCTGCAGCCTTGTACAAAACATTTGGTACATATGGTACATGAGGAATCGACACAAGATACCCCACTGCTGGCTCAACCTAACCTCAGAGCTCTCTGGGGTTACCAGCCTGGTCATAAAAATTATTGTAATGGCTCCTTTGGTATTTTCTTTTTGTGAAAATACCACAGTGCAAGTGTGCAAGGAAGCTTGAAGCACACAGAAACACTGCAATAGCAGAGGGGGAGCACAAATGTGTACATGTAGGCATACACCACCAACCACGTTCAGAAATAACATCATCAGAAATTACCTCATCAACAGTTCTGTCATTCATTACATCCACTAGGCCTATCAGCAAGCTGAAAGGCAAAAAGCAAACACTTCAGTGTATATTGAGGCATACAGCATAGTGCTGCTTGGGGGAGAAGAAACCACCACGAAAAAAGCCCACACTCAAGTCTGATCCAAATAACAACTTCTCCACATTACCTGTGTACATGAGTGCAGAAGACATTTACACTCCTGCAGTCTCTCCCTTGGAATGTTTCCAAAACTGAAATAAACTTGAAGTAAATCTCAAGTCTTGTAGTAACTATAATTTCTAATGGCTTCCCAGGATTCTCTGCAGAAATGTGGGACCATTCTCTACCTTGTTCAGTGTTAGCTGCACTAGGAATTAATTACTTAGTATCAATATCTGGGCAAAGGGAATCACTTCCAACAGTATAAATTTCCAGTATTAATAATACAGGTGTCCCAGAGCAGAGGCTACTGGACCCTGATCAAAGGTTGTGCTAATTTACCTGCCCATAAAGTCATCTTTATCTGGATCTTCATCGTACAAATCCACTTCTAAGTCCTGCCCAGGTACTTCATGAACAACAAACTGGAGGAGAAAGAGGTATTGATTAAAATAAAAAGCATTCACACATGTATATTCAAGCTCAGGCTGTGGACAAGAACATGACATTTGACAGCTGTCTAACACATTGAAGACATTCCCTGCTGTTTCGTGGCTAATTGCATAACAAATACAATTGATTATAGGTGAAAATATTTCACATTCAGTTTGCTTGTTTTTGAACTACAAGTTAAACCCCTCAAACTGGTAGCCCTAATAAGCAGAGAAAACCAATGCTAGAGCAGCCTACAGCTGCACGGACTGATGCACTGATTGATATTTAAAGCAGTGCTTTGCACCTCCTCCAAAAACCCACACATGTAAATCAGATCAACCTGAATGACACTTCAAGTTTACAATGTAAATGTGAGCTTGTTCAAGGGACAGAAATGCCTCAACCGAGCAACAAGGAAGTCCAGCCCCAGTGCAGCCAGCTAAGAGAAGGTCCTCCAAGCACAGGGATGTAAATGGCTGTGCACTCAAAAGATGGAAAGAGCAAAAGACTCAGTACCTCAAATGTCTCATTCCAAATGGGATTAAGATCTCGGGAAACTGTCTTGCTTCGATACTGCACGGTGCCAACACGGAGGAGAGCGTACGGATCAGACTTCCCCCTGATGGCACCCAGGAAATTGTCCTTCTGCACAAGGTTTTCAGCTTCTAACAGATGAACCCTTATTACTCCCTGGGTAAGACAGAGAATTAGCCATGAAAATGCAATCTTTGGATAATTATAATATGCTGCCTCCTAAAACTGTTTATTTCAGGCAGCAAGGGTAGTCACCGTGACAGTTCTGCAAAGACATGTAGTTTGATGCAGTACATTTCCAGTGACAGCTGTAATAAAACACTTGTTTCACTATTGACCCAGAGCGGGGAAAAAGGCCCCCTTAAACAGATGCACAATTCAACCTAGATAACTGTGTAGGAAACATTATTCAATTTATTTTTAAATCAGAGACATACATATGCACACAGCATTACAGCCACAGTCAAATCGAGTGTAAAGATCAACTCCCACTGACTGAAGGAGGAACTATGCACCCATTGGCAGGTTCTTATTTTATTGCACAGTGGCCATTCTACTTCCATTTAATGATGCAACTTTGCAACAGGGAGCATCCCTCTGTCACGTATTTATATTTATCCTCACCAGTAAGTGTATTAGGTATTTGATGGATGAAGGAGACTGAAGATCTGGATATGTTGAGTATTTAGGAGATTTGTTGTTGGGGTTTTTTCCCAGTTTTTTTTTTCTGTAACGAAGAGATGTCACCCTCCAAGTTCCCTATTTACAAGCCTTCACAGCATTAGTAAAAATATATAATAGCCTGACACTCATTGCTTATGTATTTATCCTCTCATTTGCATATACCACAGATCTGCAGTTACAGACTAAAGGCTTAACTGGTAAATGAGCTCAGAGTACAAAGAGACTCCTCATGCCATGTAGAGAGGGTAGCAACTCCCAGTGCCCATGTTCTCCCCTCCCAGATTATGAACTATCCAACATCTGCTCTTATATTTCTGAAATATTACCTACAAAAAGCCCATAACTCAGATTGAAAGAGCTGATGCAGGATCCAAAGACACTAAGCTTGGAGGCATCCAAATGGTGTGTACACTCAGGCAGATAAACACAATCCCACTGAAAAAAACAACTCACCTGAGGGACAGGGAACCTCAAGTGGGCAATGTTCATGTTCTTTTTCAGAGGCACTGTGATCCTGTTTGGCAGAACCAGCCGTGCAGCAATGAAGTCTTGAATTAGTGAGTCTGACATCACACTGCAGGTGAGGGAAAAAGGCAACCTCAATCTCTACAATCAGTCACCACTCAGGCAGAATGGAGGAGGGACAGCAAAAGAAACGGGCAATGCAAGTGGGTGATACTGCCCACCTTCCCTCAAAGGGTTGTCAAGAATTAGAACAGGCCATCCAGGGAAATGGTTGAGTCACATGCCTGGAAGTATTTAAAAGACCTGTAAAAGTGTTTAGGCACATAGTTTAGTGATGGGCTTGGCAGCATTAGGTTAATGGTTGGACTTCATGATCTATAAAGCTCTTTCCCGAAGTTTATGATTCTATGAAAGAGTTGCAGAGAGGCCATTCAACTTCAATTTAGTGATGCAAGTTTGCAATACGGAGCATCCCTATTGCTGGGTGTGAATTTGGCTCTAGCAGGGTGTAAAGATGAATGGGAGCTTAGGTTGTGTGAAATCTTCATGCACACGCCCAAACAAGTCACTCATATTGACTTCTGGGTTTCCTTGGGAATGCCAACACCAGAGATGGACAAGTGGAGGTGGGAATCAGGAAGTTTCAGCACTTCACAGGGGGCTCAAGGCCTTGAGGTAGTTTGTTTTTAGACTCAGAACATGGTCTCAGCACACACTGTTGCCTGCTCTTGGCCAGTGCTGAGACCTTACTGTAAAATGGAATGAGAAGCCAGACACATTCAAACAGAAAAAAAAGCCAAGCTCATTTCTCAGATGAGGTTCTGCACCTTGGCATAATTTGGTCTAAGAAGGAAAATCTTGTTTGAAGTAACTGGACACCACACTGGCTGAATTGAGGGTACTGTCTGACTTGGAGTTCAGGGAACTTTCCAGCCTAATTACAACTTGCCCATTTTTAGCCTTTCAGTTTAAATCTTTTCTTTACAACTGCTCTTTTTGTATGGCAGGTACAAGAAGTACATGGCTATCACATATGTCCAGTACTCTCCAGGTGATTAACTTGGCATGAGCAAAAGACAATATTCAGAGGAAAACCCAAGAGCACCAAGTATCTGATTGACTTTCATCTTCTTGATAAATTTAGTGCTTATAAGGCAGATTATCAGGGTAAGACTGTGTAACACAACCATCACAATTCACAGAGGAGGCTGGATTCACAGATAAGGAACACAAGGGAAATCTTCTCCTACCCCAAATGTTAAACCAGGAACCTTGGCGAGGCTCTCGGCTTTTCTGTAAGAAAAACCCTACAGGAATGTCACAGAATTGTCCCTTCTCTCAAGTCCCAGGGTACACCCAACTAAACACAGCTTGTACTGAGGACAGATGACTGCAACCAATTTCTTTGCTCTCTTAAGTGAGCCCAATTCATTTGACAGGGAGGGCTCTCGTTCAACCTGTACTTCAGCCCACTCATGGTCAGGCATGTTTTGCTCCCAGCTTTCATCGCAGTGCTGAGGAACAAGCAAAGGTTTCTATGTTCAAATCCCTGTGGGAGAACCAGGGAGTGGAAATTTAGGACACCAAATTTGCACTTAATTATATGAGAGGCTGTAGGCTGGAACACCTACATGCCTTTTCCCTGCAAGGATTAGGGAAACCAAATTAGGAAAGAACAGATTAATTCCTCTGATAAAAACTGGAGCTCTCAGGCCAAACTTCAGGGCAAAAGGCCACTCTGGCCTCAAATTAAGAGAAAAAGAAAGGTTCCTCTCACTCAACATCAAAAATCTTCTGAGGCCCTTTAATGCACAAACTGGCACCTAAAGTAGCCAGACACTTCCTATAAGTCTGCAAACCATAAGCTGCAGGGGAACAGAGAAGAACAGAAGTGTCTGCATTTGCATTCAAAGGGAGAAAGGCAAGGGCTGAGTAATCCAGCATCTTTTTTTCTTGCGTAACAGAGTTTTCTCCTTACACTAAGGATCAAGGACAAAGTGAATTCCCAGTCTGGTGAAACAGTTTGGAACTTACTGAAACCCACTAAAATTTTCATCCCTGCTGTGCAAGTTTTATGTGCAACACCAATCCAAGAGGCACTGGAGAAGAGCTACACCTAAAAGGTGAGAAGATTACACAGAAAGAGAAGAACTTTTCTCCTTATAAATCTGGTGCAGTTTTCTTTATCACAGATCATACCTAAGCTTGTCAGAGGGACTGCAACGCTGTGATACCTTGCCTTTTTTCACTTTAATGTAAATAAACATAAGCACACACTGCCAGTCTACATCTAACTCATCCACCTTTGCAAATAACTGGCATGTGGCAAACAGAAGGGCTTGTTTTTTAGTTTTGTAAGCCATTGTCATTTGGGGGATTTACTATTTCCATCCTAAATGCAAGGAAGCAATTAAAACAGTTTTGACAGAATGTAAAAGAAACCTTCCTCAGGTTTTGCCACAGCTGGATACGATGGGATGAACATCAGCACAACATCTTGCACACAATGCTCTCAACAACAGCTTTGATGGTTACTGAGGAACCACATCCCAAATTCCAAAGTTTTTTCAAAGAAGAATAAAGTAAAGCAAAGCAGACACTTACTTAATCCCTGGGACATCCAGGAGGTTGCTCATGCCAGCCCAGTTGATTTCCAAATGCTACAGTAAGATCAGGGAGAAAATATATAGGACTATTAAAATTTATTTCAAAACAAATGTATAATCTAAAGGGGAAATGCTTCTAAACCAAAGCCAGCTGTTTAAAGAAAGGAAAACCTGCACCAGCAATTGACTGCATCTGTACATTAAAACCAACAGCTGGTATCAATTCCCTTATTTATTTTAGCTGCCATCCTGAAATGGGGATCTCACTGGAACTTAACCTACAAGCAGAAGGAAAGACAGCATTCAGCCCTTAGCAATGACCACTGGCAGATGCCTGGGGTCATGCAGGAAATTCGACAACTCTGGTGAGACTTTGAAGTTGTATCCTCATCCTTTCACTTAGGGGTTGGCCTATGCCCTGAGGCAGGGGGATTTACAAACACCACCTGATTTCAGGAGTCTGTATTCCTACTTGTACAATAAACAAGAAGGGCTTTTTTTCAAGACAATGCTGCTACATCCAAACATAAAAACACCCCCTCCAAGATCAAAAACATCTGACTTCCATGAACCCAAGCAGAGCATAAACCACAAGCAAAGCTGTGTGCCATAAGATAACTGGTTCTTACAGGACTAGAAGGTTTCTCATATTTTATTAAACCACAACTCACTACAATGCACATGACCTTAAACAGGCAAGCTTTCAAAAGGCAACCACGACTGAATGGTCTCCAAGAGGATTGCATTTAAAATCTATGAATGGGAAGATCCACCAGCCAGGAACCTCACAGCAAAGGCCTTGGAATGGGCTCCGGGGCTGACATCATAAGAAAGTCCTCCCATTCCTGGAGTGAAGCAAGTAACTGTTCAGGCACTACTACAAAAGGATAGGGCAAATTAATTCACATCCTCCTGGAGTTCAAGAGGAGCACTGAACAATCAGGAATTGGTTATTCAAGCACCTGAACCATGAGGCACTCACAGTTATGCAGTTTGGGTTAGCACTGGTGGACAGCTCATGTCACTCTCTGAAGGCCTAGCCAAGCACTAAGACAGCCCAAGAAGCCAGAAGGCTGCAGAGAGCAGCTCACTGCTGACTCACCGGTTTCTGCATAAAAAACAAGGTCACTGCTCCCACAAAAGGTGCATCTGTCAGGAGAGGTTCCAGGATCACCCGCAACGTCCCATACAACTGCAGCAGAATGGACCAAGGAAAGCTGAGTGTTAAGGTACTCTCATGAGGCACTTTCAAAATTGTGAGCTTTTCATTCATGGAGATAATTGTAGACATTCTACTTGCAGTAATTTTATTTAGAATTTAGTAACAATAATTTTTTCCCCAAAACCATTGCTTTCTCTGTTTGTGGAGTCTCTCTGCAATTCTGCCATACAATGAAGCCAATTTGTCTACTAGCTTTCAACATTCTAAGAACAGGTTGTTGGTTTATCTACACCAGTTTATGAATGTCCTGGTTCTTCTGAACTTCTCTACCAACACTTTGAGCTCCTCTGAACTGTAGTGGTAGACACTTGCCCACACAACCTTGATGCTCCAGCACCGACCCTGTTTAAGAGTTACACTATGAAGCTTAAAAGTGGTATTTAGGTGCTTTCCATGGAAGGCATCATTTCCCCAGCCAAGAACAAGGAGATAAAGCCATTCCAAGCCTGATAGTTGCTGGTTTCCCAGTTAAGTGTCATGACCTCCCCACTGGGATGTGCCACCTCCTGTCCCACACAGCTTAGAACAGACAAGGTTAGCACTGCACGCACCTGAACGCCTTTCACACCAAGATTAAATTTCGATATGTCCATGTGAATCTCACAGTCCCCAATGTAACTGAAAGAAAAATCTCGTGTTATTCCACAGTTTGCAATAGTCCCATGAGAAATTTGGGGCTGTACAGAGTATAAATTAAATCAGGTTAAGGACTGACAACATGATCCCACAGGCAGAGATGGATTTTCAAGCGACTGAAAAGGGAAGGTTGAACAAAGATCAGATCTTTCATGAGATAAAACCTGCAGTCAGCTGGGATATTGATGTACCTGTAAAACATCGAAGCAACATCTGTATTTAAAGGTTACTTCTCCATTCTTAAGACTGGTGGTTGGCTGAGGTTGAGCCTCCTCCAAGGAGGGGATCAACAGGCTCATTCAACACTCAAGGTCAGAGCAATTGCCCTCCTGCTCCCTTCTCTGCCAAAAGCCTGATCCCACCCCACAATCTGGTGACTCAACTCCCAAGCTGGTGCAGAGCCACCCTGCCATTACTTATTGGGGTTCCCACCTTGCCCACACCCAAAAACCCCACAAACCACCCTTGCTCACAACCCAAAAAACCCTCTTGAGGGACAAATTCATCATTAAAAATAACCTGGTTTCCTTGAGGCTGAATTCAAAGACAACAACTTAGATCAGATTTTGGTCAGTTGCCATGGAGAACATCAGGCTTTAAATAAAGCAAATGCTGAATGCAGTCCTTTGGCAATCTGGAAACCACCTTAGACTTTAATAAAAGTACAAACATCACCTTACGCAGAAACCAATAGCCACTCCCCAGGGAGCAGAACCTCACAGATCTGTTGATGCCTCTGGCAGAAAACAATTGAAGGGAGCTACCAAGTTCCCTTTCAGCCCTCTGAGAAATAGCTTTGGCTTCAGACACACAAACACCCTGCAGGTAAAGCACCGTGTAAAGGTACTGCAGCACAGTGAATGTGCTGTGCTTGCTGCCTGCATACATAACTTCACCCCATAATCAAAGGAAAAGGACAGGAGTTCTGGTCTGACCACATGTACATGGGCAAATAGTGCTGCAGTTGCCACAAATTCACACCGTAATTTGCACGTAAACAGATTCCCTCCCACCCCAAAAAACCTGCCAAGAATGTGCAACCCTGTGAATTTGTCTCCATTTTTGCAAGCAAAGTTCTTAATATATTTGTTTACATAGTCACCTAACAGAATTTTAAGGGCTCATAACACACAGATTAAAGTCTTTAATGTTAAGGCATTCTCATTTCCAACCCCACAAACCATGCCAAAATTAACACAAGCTTTCTTAAAAGCCAGTCATATAATCATACTTATGTTTGTTAACTTCTACAATTTTGACATTATCTTACAGCTCATTACACTGGGTGCTAATAGAGCATTGTTACAATAAAATTCTAAAGGAGAAGGCAAAATGAGTTCCTTAATTTGCAGTAATTAATCCAAGAGGATTTAATTCGGCTGTTGCACTGTCTAACACAACAAGTAAGAGCTGTGGTGTTTCAATTTACAGGCTTTATGCCTTTCCACACAGGCAAAAACTCTTCCCACTCAGATCTAGAGGTCTCTTTTCCCAATAACACTTCAATACTTGCAATCGTGTTTTAGAATTTAGATGTCAGATAAGTCTTATCAGAGCTGAACCTTTAATTATCCTTAAGTTTGCCTCATACAGGCATCAACCCCCCACCAGGGTGCTTGGTAGGAAGGATGCACTCTTTGTTCATTAGTTTTATTCCTCATTTCCAGTCCCAGCTGCTTGTGCTTCCATCTGCTCCTCCGCTCAACATAACTTTGCTGTGCTCTCTGCTGTCCTTCCCCAGAGCACACCTGAGCCAAACTCAAGCCTTGACACCCAGAAGCCTGAAGGCTGAGCCCCCTGCCCTACACAGGACTAAGCTTTACCTCCCTGTGAAGGGTGGAAGAATCACCTGTTTCTCTCTATCTAACCTGTAGCACAGGGTGATGCAGGTGTGCCTGTGCTGCGGATGAGAACCTTGTTCAAGTGCATGTATCTGTATCTCTCCTGTACTGGGGTGGAAAAGCTGGGCCCGGTGCTTAGGATGCCATGGCAATCCACTGGCTGAAGGCAGGGATGCTACAAGAGCACTTGCTGACAAGTTTAACTAACCTGGATATCTGCACATGCCTTTAGAAAAGGCACAGGCAATTCCCCCCTGTAAAGTAACTGCCCATGGGCCCCATTTCTCACAGCCCCCCAGGCTAAAGGCCCCTTTGGCCCAGCCTTCTCAAGTGCTTTGTAACACAGACTGAGCTTAGTCTGCCTTTGGACTTGGCAGATGAATGTGCAGAATTACACAAATTAGAGAGACAAGGAAATGTAACCAGGTAACACAGGGTATGAGAAAAGCCAGACCACCTCTGCCTTTCTCCTCTCCCTGTCCACTCAGGCTTCTGGGGGCAGGCATCCCTTTTTGCTCAAGACTGACTGGCTTCCAAAATGCTTTTAGTTTCTGTAAGCTGTTGTTAACAGATTTAATTAAAGCACCTTCTCAAGTTTTTTTGGTAACTTCATGCAATACCACATATACTGCATCCCTGGCTCTGCTGACAATTACAGCCCAAACAAATAAGGACCTCTAAGTGCTATTTTTCACACTTCCCAAGCAAAGGATGCAATTTGTGATACCACATTGCAAACTGAACACAGAGGAAAGGAAGGAAGCTCCTCTCCTCATGGCACAAAAGTGAGCCACAGCATTCAGTGCTGCATGATGTTGTGGAGATCAGGAGCACAGGTTAAACAAAGCCCTTGATGGACCACATGCCTATAAGTGGCTAATAAAACTACTCAAGTGGTTCCAGACAGACCACAAAAGAAGGGTAAGAAGGAAAGGTTTTTTCTACTCCTACCCTTTTGCTGCATTTTCTCCATGTCAAGTCAAAGACTCTGGGCTTCAGCAACTAGTTGCCTTCAGGATAAAACTGAAGGAAAATAATCTGTCCCCCCGTACTATTGTGAGACTGAAAGCAAGAAGCATTTACAGAGGAAACCAACAATCCTAGATGCAAGATACTGCCAAACACCTGGAGTAACCCAGTGCTGGAGTGAGGCAGAGCTGCTGCCAAGGCAGGGCTGCAGAACACCAGGATAACAGCTCCCTGTGTGAAGCAGCTGCTCAGCATTCCTTGCTGCAGCTGCCCTGGTCAGTGCTGCATGCAGTGGTGACCCAGCCAACAGGAGCAGCCCAGGTGGGTCCACCAGCAAGGGAACTCCCAAAAAATTACAGTTAGCAAGCACCAAGGCAAAGAAGTCATAACATTAATCTTTTCACATCACTGTGGTGTCAGCACTGCACAGGGCACCTCACAGGCACCCAGAGCACATCACTCCCTTCTCCAGTGCTGCCAGGACATAGCTCCTCTGTAGACAGATCAGCCTTTTAAACCTCACCAGCACACAGTGACTGAGATGGAGTGCAAAGAGCAGCAGCCTCACACAGGGGCAGCTCAACTCCATCTCCTCCAAGTAGCAGAGAAAAAACTGTTCTATTGGTAATCTAGAAAAAGGCAGGTAAATAATACCATTGCTCATAGATTTACTTCTCCCTGTTCCTGAAAGCAACAATCTCCTGCAGACACTGCAGGATGCACAACCCAGCTTAGCTGCAGAAACTGATGTTAACACATTAACACAAGTGAAGCTGGGGCCTTAATATAGCTCTGGAGAAGAGACCCCCACCAGAGAGGCAAGGCAGACTGCACACTCCTGTGTGAATACAGAAAATAATGGGATTATCAGGTGACATCAGTTTGGGTTAGGTTATCAGCAGCACGAGGAACAGAAGGGCTTGGCCAGTTTGGAGATGTTGATGGGTCTGCCAGAGGGACAGGAATGCGGAGGTGGGGGAATCCCTCTGCAGAAGATTGTTAAATGACAGTGACAATGAGTATGTGGGGGAAGCAGCCTGGAGAAGCAGTTAGCAGAGAACAGCCAGAAACTTCTGCAAAGCTTAAAAGGCATCAGATCTCTTGATCTCAACATGGAAAGCACAAATGATTTGCCAAAGGCTGTAACACTGACCTGGGCTACTACAAAGAGCACTTCCCCAACAGCACTGAAACACCCGACTGAAAATCAAGCATCTCAATTTAGAGGGAGTGGTGGTGCTCTGCCAGGGCTGGGGATGCTGCCATGCCATTGCCACATTAAGCAGCAGGCACAGTTCTGAGGAGCTCTGTGCTGTTGCCAAGACAGTCCATAATTTCACACTGTTTTCTCCTGGCACTACCATAAAAAGCCATTTAAATTAGGCAGCTCAATCACCCACTAAACTTACAGAGCTACAGCAGCATGCCAGTGGTAATTCCCCCAGTAATTCTATTCTCCAGGCTAAACCAGGAGAGAGCTTAGCTCTGCAATGGCTCTGATGTTCACAAAACATACAAGCTCCTTCAAAACAGCTTGTGAGGTATTAAATGTTTTATCTAATTTTGTTGTTGTTGTTGTTAATAGTGCTAGAGGCAGTTTTCTGCTCAGAGAACAGCTGTAATCAAAAAAGCAAATGTGTTGGATGGCACATAGAACAAATGGTGACTAAAACAGAGGACTAATCTACAGGAAGGAATTAAAACATAAATAGTGCAAGTAGTTCTGGAAGAACTGGAGAGGTTGGACTAATGAGAAACCATAGTGGGCAAGACAGATGGAGCACCTCCACACCTGAGAGCTTTCCTGAGAAAAGGAAACACAGTTCCAAAACTTGGATTCTTACTGCCATCAATGGCAAAGCCAAGGGACACATTCTTATACCCACAGCAGCCATATGGGCCAGAGCAGGTAACCCCTAGACCTGTGCAGGTGTTTTCTGCCTTAGAGGCTGATTCACAACATTTCACTTTTGTAAGTATTGAGGACACTCAGCTGAGAGACAGATTATATCATTCTAGGCTCATCTTAAGTGGCCCATGTCCAGTCCAGCATGACACATACACAGTCAGTAAGTTAATAATCATCAACATAATCAATGATGCAATGTTACCATATCTGCAGGTCTAGGGTAACCTGTCTTCTGTCGATTTCTTTGGTGTAGGCTTTTATTCCATTGATTCTAGGGCACTGAAATAGAGACAAACAAAATATGACATGGTTAATATCTGTCAAGGTAAGACCAAGTGAAAAGTCCTACTCACTTTGGTCAATCTGAGTACAGAATCATTCATAAAAGACTTTGCAAAATGGCATGTAAAGTATGAGTAAACCATGTTAGTATTTTTCCTTTAAAGATGGAACAGCCATCTATGACTCCCCTTGCATCTAAACTTTTCAGAAAAGAGGGAACCACAAGGGTTACAGAGGATTGCCACTACCTTCTCGCCAAAGTGGATCTTGGTAAAGGTGCACGTTTTCAGGTGTACACTCTTTGCTCTGATTTTCGGTTCAAGAACTTCTTTAAATGTTTTTTCCATGATCGTTCCAAAGTATGGCCAAGCCTGTACAAGGACCTAAAAAATGGCAAAAGCAGGAACACACTGAAGATTCTTTGAGTAAGACACCTTTTGTTGAGAGACAGACACAGCCACTATAGAACACCTGGCTATTGATATCAGCCCTTTTAAAACACCAAGTCAAATTTATGCACTTAAATCATCCTTATGGAAGGATCCATCTCAGTTCCTCAGAACTGGAGTTTCTTTCAGGAACCGAAGGGAGAGTTTTCAGCACCATAGAGTCTATTGACTGCTTCTAACCACAGGAAACAACAAAGCCCAGGGTAATAGTTCTAAAGCACAATAGTCCCTAATTACTCTAAAGTGTCAGAAAGGTCCCTGGAGTTAGGTTTATTTAGAGAGGATTGAGATGAGCTTTTGCACTAAAAAGACAATTTGTTGGAAAAAAACAAAAAAAAAGATAATGTGGATGCTAATTTGCAAATTCAGCTGTTTTGCTTTGAGAGGGTGACCACACGTGCTGATGGGAGCTTTTGCCTCAGAGCTCTCTGGGAATCTCTCTGTTAAAAGCAGACACCACTAGGTTTGTTAAAATAATAACATGAACAATACATACACACATATGTATCCATATATATACACACACTGCTTTTTCTTTTTAATCTCAAAATGAAGAGTTGTTGCATTTACCAAATTTGGATCAACCAGCCTCACACTGGCTCTCACCAAAACCACAGTGGCAACTCCACACTTAAGTGGCTCATACTTCAGTACAGACACTGATAGAATTGAACTGCACTGTAGTAATTTGATAACTTTCTGAGACTTGGCCCACAGAGTTTGGATAGGAGGGATGCAGCTCAGAGCAGGTGGCCTCACCAACTGGAGTTCAGAGCTCCTCACCTTGTTCAGCCACTCCACTCGTTCAACATCAGGGAAGTGAACCTGGATGCAAAGAAAATAAAGTGAGTGCCAAGTGCCATCTGTTTGGGCACACAGCAACACATGCAAAAGATACCATGGAGTATGGAAGTGTTAGAGTAAGCTGAGATCCCTCTGCCTTCATACATACATCCTTTATAATTTACTACCTCCTTGAAAAATTGTAAAATGCAAATAAGCCCGTAAAGAACAGTAAAAGGCAAAAGAACCCACGTGCACTGATGTATCAGTATGCCTCTGGGCACATTTACATGATTAAAGCAAGTGTCACATCCTGTTCGTGATGTAAAGCAGCATTAGACTTCTCATCCTTCTCTTTGTCATGCCTTGGGAAGCCAGGAGAACCTACTTCCCTACAAGATCACGGGCTGTGCAGGGCCTGTTTCCTGTACTCGCTCACCTCAGCCAGGACATTGCACTTTGGAAAACAAGAACCTGCTTGGGAAACTCAGTTTATTGGTTGTGGCAGCATTTCTCTACTAATACCAACACAGTGCCAATGGCTTCAGGGAAAAGAAGCACAGTAAGAGGTCATGTCTATTAGCATACACTATCACGTGCAACAGTCCATTGTTTTCACCTCTCAATGCTTTTTAAGATGCTGAGGACAAATTAAAATGAAGTAGTCACTTATGTATCATGTTTTCAAGTCAGACACACCAAATGCCAACAAGAAGTGTATATGTCCATGACAAAACCCCTACAGTTCCTTGAAGTGATGACTTGCTTAATCACTATCAGGACTATTGGATGAGGCCACTCTCAAGTAACTGATCTCTCAGACCTCAGCAAGAAGTTGCTGAGTGAAGAGCTACAAACACCTTACTACAATCACACATTGAAGGCTTATGGATGTGGAATTTGCAGCCAGTGTTACAAGCTGGTAGCAGGTTACTGCAGAAGGGAAGGACAGTGCAGCAGCTCCTCAGAATGGACATTTGGGCCCTGCTCAGCTCTACAAGAGCACCTGAATACATAGGGAATCTGACTATCATCTAGCCTGGTAATAGTAATTGGGTAGGACAATACCTCCTCTTACAAGAGCTGTGAATTACACTCTTCAGGCAAAGGCTTGCTCTCAGAGAGGTGTTCAAAGATGTTTGGATGGAAAAGACAGCAGCCTGTCTTTTCATACAGCTTCATGTATGACTGAAGAGCCCATTTTCCTTGCTCAAATAATGCTTCAAATTATCTCATTAAAAAAACGCCAAAGTAATATTACCATATTCTTTATAAGCAATTTCTTTTGATGCTCTAAATAGCAACTTTTCCATTAAATAAGACAATAGAAGTTCACTGAAATGTCAGCTTACCCAGCTCTATTTGCACAATAAAGCAAGAACTCAGCACCAGAAGGGACAAGCAACAGTGACAAACTACTGCTGACGTTTTACAGGGAGGCAGATTATGTGAATCAGGGGACCTCTATTTCACCTGCCAGCCTTTCATCTTTCACCTAGAGGTCCTCCACCAGGGCACATAAATCCTGAAAGGATCTGGTCCCCAGCTCTAAAGCAACTGCCAGGTGCCCATGTCCTGCAGCACTTGTGCCACAGCTCTGGATCAGCCACGGGCAGGATAAAGCAGGGATGGGAGTAGCATCCTGAGCTTGTTCTTCAAAACACCTTATGGAGAGAAGAGGGATGTGACCCAAAAGGAAGGACAGGATAACAGTAAGGCTACTACTTCCCAATGAGAAAGTCACAGCCCATATGTGCAGAGGAGAAATGTGGGACACTATAAACCATGAAAGTTGTCTGGGATTATTTGCTAGAGCCAAAGCTCCTAGAGATACAACTGCCAGAGGCAGTCAAGAAGCATGTTGAAGAGACTTGGAACAGCACAAAACAGCATCAGGAAAGAGTAAAAAACCATGAGAAGGACACAGCAGGTAGACCCACTTTAAGAAAAAGCAAAATTGAATTTATTATTTGAGCCACCTGAACCAAAGAGCCTACAGCAAATCCCAAAGCCAACTGCAAAGAATGACACAGCTCTGTGCTACACCTCAGATGCTGTGACAGCAGACATTTGTGGTACATTTCCATCCCACTTGATGCCCCCTCATTCATGTGTCTGCAACTCAGCTCCTACCCAGGCACTTGGTGCCTCAGTTTCCTCTGACACCCAAGAGGAACAGCACTGCTGGAGCTCAAAGGCTGGGACCAAAGACCACCAGGGGTTCCTGGGCTGACACAACTGGGCTTGCAGAGGTGGACACCACAGGAACTGGCTGACTACATGTTTCTGGTGAAAACCAGCTTTCTGCTCTATATGAAAGGCTACCAAATTTCAGTGGGTTCCCAACACCAAAGTTCAGCTCCACTCAGTAATGCTATGAACTAAATGAGCAGCTCTGCAAAGGAAGCAGAGCTTGGTATCCAGCTGTTGCAACTACATTATCCACTGTGTAGTAAGACCCAGGCTCTGAGCAAATCCTTTCCTTCCTACAGGGTATCCCTGTAACATGCATGTCCTGCTAGTTAGCATGTCACATGGCTAGTTCAGTCCACTGACACCACCAAGCTATCTTCTTGACCCAACCACTTCTTCCAAGAATTTACCATGTCCTAATATGTCCTGAAAACAAAACCATCTGCACTTCCATACTTTTGAACCATGTGTTCTGGATTTCAGAGTCACTTCTGCTCCCTGTTACTGCTGACAGCCCTGCCAGCAAGGTCTTGCCCCGAGTTTGTCATCAGTACAGCACAGCAAGAGAAGCCCAAAACACTTCCTACTAAGCCCAGAACCAGACACTAAGAGCTGCCAAAGTTAATACTAACACAGAGTAAGATTTAATCCTGTAGCCTTGGGCAAGTCACACTATCAGAATCAGTTTTACCTATCTACAAAAGCAGGCATACTTCTTGCCAAAGTGTATGGAATGCTGCAAAAATTACTTAGCATCTGAAAAGAGCTTTGAAGATCAAAAACACTAGGTAGGGGGCAATTACTAGCAAGTAAAGAAAATGTCTAAGTTCTGCGTGGCTCCACCTTGCCCTGGAGCAAGCCACACCACTTATCACAGCAATAACAAAACCCATGTCTGACACAACAGTGCCATTCTGTTCAAACACAACACAGCAACCTACACATCAAGGTTTGGTTTGGTTTTGCTTGTTTTGGGTTTTGTTGAGGATTTTCGTGTTTCACTTGTGTTTTGGTTTTTTTTTTAATGAGCAGGATTTTTAGCTAATTGTACAGGAGGAAAAAAGTGTAAACAATGCTTTTGCATGAACAAGGACTTAAAAAGCAACGTTGCAAAAGGACAGTTCTATACCCATCAGTATTTATGCTGGTAAAAGATGTTTAACATCAGGAAGAAACACAGCCTACTTGGATTCTGTCATGTACAATCTGTTAACAAGCAGCAAAACCAAGTAGTCACCACCACTTCAGGAGCCAGAATGAAGTTGGAAGCCTGGTGCTCTGGGCACCGTGTGCTTGTACAGAAGTCACGCTGAAGGCTGCACGGGCTGAAGGCAGAAAGTCTCACTGCTCCAGGACACGGATCTGACTCTGCTTGTCATGAGCAGATTTCCAGCCTGGTTTCCTGAGGAAGCACTGCCTGCCCACGTACACTGTCTAGCACAGGAATGTCTCTATTCCAAACTCACTGGCTGGTTTCAGCCAAGAAACTGGTGCTGCAAAACAACCCTGCAAATTCCCAAAAACAGATGGTTGAGTAGATTAGGGAAGCCCTCCCAGCATCCCCCCTAAAGGAAAGGCTGCACTCTTAGCAGCTCATACCAGGACTGTGTGGAACCTGAGTCACATTTGAAGAAGCCACTTCTTAACCAACAGCACAATCAGTGATTGGTCTTAACCTTTCACTGGAATGATCCCCCTCATTTTATTACAGAGCACATGAAGAGTTACGAATCCCAAGACACTGCCATTGCTTCACACCTCCAGAACCTTTCCTAGGATTACAACACTGCAAATTCAAGCCGTGCTCTTCCCCTTGAATTGTGTTCTTCCTGCCACCTCTGTGTGACAGGAGGTAAGAACTCAATGGACATTTTTAAAGCTCCCAACTGGAGGCTCATGAACACTGAAAGGGAAAAATCAAAGATAAAAAAGACAACACCACACAGAATAAACTGAATAGACATCAGATGAATCTGACTCTACAATCTCTGTGAGCACATGCTGGGCAGGGGGAGATAGAGGTGAGATACCCCTTAAACATTCCCTTCTCCTGAAGGAGGCTGAACAGCCCCAGCTCTATCAGACACCAGGTGCTCCATGCCCTGACCATCTCAGTGGGCTCTGCTGGAGTCTCCCCATTTATCCAAACCTCTCCTGTGTTTGGGGCACACAATGCTCTTGGTGCAGCCTTGTGAAGGCCAAGTACATGGCAATCAATAATGGATACCTGCTCCCACACTAATGAAGCCTGAAACTTTCAAACACCGAAACTAATAGAACATTTTGAGTTTGTGTGCACTGCGGTGGCGAGTCTGATTTTTCAATGGTGACTAAGAGGCTCAATTTCTGGTTACAATGATTCAGGGCACTTGAGGATAAAACACAACACTGCTCTCAGAGCACCGGGGCAAGAGCTGACACCACCACACTCATTAATGCTGCGAGTTGTTTTTTTTAACGCTCTGTCAATACAAACAAGCGAAAACCTCATTCAGAAACAGACTTCTGTGCCTGGCAGGAGGGAACATGTGCAGGGAGCTGCACCAGCTCTGCCAGGAGACCCTGGCCTCACTCCTCAGAACTGCCAGCTGCCTTCATTTCCCACAGAATTAAGGAGAGCCAAGTGCTGTAGGCTATATAAAAGTTTGCCGACTATAAATGTCTCCATGCAACACTCCTTACAAATAGAGCTCTTTGATATTCTCTTTCCTACAGGAAAATCATTTCCCTACCAGTCCCTGACAGATTTTTAAATGCTACGCAAATGAAGACTAAAAAGATCCAAACACCTCATAATCTTTTCCATTAGCCAACCACAGCTGCACAAGAAATAACCTAAGACGTAGAATAAAACGTGCAGGTAGAATTTCTAATTTCTTCTCTTCACTTTTTAGAGTGACTCCAAACAAATGCGAACAACAGACAGGGGTTGGTTGTCCGTACCATCCAGAGATGGCTCCTTAAAATTAAATACTTGGGTTTTAGCAGGCAGAGAATATTGTATTTGTGTATTTTTTTGTTTTCAAATGGCATTAAAAGGGGGGAGAGCTACTGGATGAGAAAGTCTAAAGTAAGTATCCTCGACGGCAAAATACCTGCAATGCAACAGCACGCATTTGGAAGGAGGTTTCTCTGGCGATACAGCAGCCTGTTTTACACACCCGCTTACTGCACATCTCCCGGCCTAAAACAACTTCCAGTTTAATCCTCGCTTTACTGAGCAAGACTTCAGCATCAAAGCCGCTACTGCTCGGCCCGCGGCATCCCCGGCACCCCTTCTGCCGCTCGCTCCGGGACGCCCCGCTGTCCGTGCTGCCCCCGCCGCCCGGGACCGCCGGAGGCGCGGCGCTCACCCCCACTCACCCAGGCCGGCAGGTGCCGGGCGGCCAGGCCCCTGCGCACCGCCTCCCGCTCGTCCTCCAGCAGCGCG
>VZRZ01006451.1:93627-155622 GCA_013398175.1 Climacteris rufus
CGCGCCGCCCTCCCGCCCCGCCGCCACCGCGCCCGCGGGGAGATGCAGCACGGCACGGGGCACACGCGACCTGGTGGTGCTGTACGCTTGCTGCTGTCGTGCTGCTTGGCACTTTCTTCTCGTCCTCTCTTGATTTTGATGGGGATGTTGCGCGAGTTTAGATTCTGAAATACTGATAATCACGGAATCATTGAATCATAGAATCGTCAAGGTTGGAAGAGACTTTAAGATCAACAAGTCCCACGGCCAACCCAGCACTCACCGCTAAACCTCATCAGCCAGCACCAGATCCCGGTGCTTCTTAAACACCTCCAGGAATGGTGACTCCACCACCTTCCTGTGAAGCTTATTCCAAGGCCTGACCACCCTAACAGTGAAAATATTTTTTCTAATATCTAATCTGAATCTCACCTGCCTCACATCACCTCTAGTCCTTTCACTGCAGGCACGGTAGAAGAAACTGCCCCCCCCACCTCCCTACAACCTCCAGTGAGGTGAGCCTTCTCTAGCCTAAATAAACCCAGGTCCCTCAGCCATTTCTCATAAGACATGTTTTCTAGGGAACCACAAGGCACTTTTTGAGATGCTTTCCCCCCTAGTAAGGTTAATTCTATATCTTTCTGTACATGCCTTAACAGACAGGCTGTAATTGTACAGTACTACACTGTTTTCCACTGCAGTTTTCCCTGGATCAGGCAAATGCCACTCTTTGTTCAGTGGATAAGTCTGGAACATCAGTGAATAATGCCAGCTTTTACTGTGACCCCTTTTTGATACTGGCTGCACAGGATAACAAATGATGAGACAGATAAAAACCTCCAAGAAAAAGAAGTTGACCATGACTGAGAGAACTAGGTTTGGCCTCTGCTTTGCCCTGGAATTAGTATTTAATTATGGGTCAGTCAATAAATCAAACAACACCACAAGTGATCCTCATGGGTTGTTAATCATTGCACATGACTGATCTTGGATAGAAATCAGTTCAGGCATCTGAAAACTCAAATGCCTCACATTAGAGAAACTCATGCATGAGACATCTATTAGCAGGTACTTTTGGAAACAACCCTCCTAATCTTTCCGTACTGTCAAATGAGGATGACTGTGCTCTTCTTCCTGGGGATGTTGCAAAGATAAATCATTTTAAAACACACTTGAGGAAGTACTTCCTTACACAGTGGGCAGTAAACCTCTAGAACTTGAAGAAGGCTCCAGGGCAGATGGTATCAAGAGGTTCAAAAAGAGATTAGGTAAATTCTCAAAGCAAAAGCCCATAAATGTACTTCCTAACATCATGGGCACAACAGCTGTGGAGACTGGGGGGAAAGGACTGCAGAAAATGTTTGGGGTCATGCCCTCTCCCTAAACAGCCACTGGGACCAGTGGGCTGAGTCCACAAGGCATTTCTGTTTGTAAAGCTGTGAAGAAAATCCAGATACTGACAGAAGCTGAGGTATTACCTGCCCTCTTGATACCACACATTAAAAACCACACACTGGTTAGTTTGCACAATTACATGTATCAGGAGACAAGTCTACATGCAAAAACATACCTGGTTTTGTTCTAAGCGTGACCAAAGACTGAGGCTGACTTGTTATTTAATTTTCCTGTCATTTAAAACTTTGTAAAACATTTTCAGTATCATTTCCAGCTACAGGGGAATTCCAATCTGTTTCACCTAATATTCACTGGACAGTCACTAAGGTAATGACCAAGGCTATTGTTCTGGCCTGTGACAATCTTCACTCCTTATTTAACTTGCCTGGACATCATCACTGTGCTTATTAACACTGTGATATATTGCAGCTGATTATGACAGAGAGATTCTAGAGAAGCTGCAGAGCTTTGAAAATGTATTAGTACTAAATTTGCTGTCTCTCAAGCTGGCCATGGTAACTAAGGCAACCCATTTTAAAGGTGGGGAGCTATGAAAAACTGCCAACGCTTTTTCTTTTCACTACAGAGAACGTGCAAAGCAATTAACCCCAAGAATCAATTGAAGTGCATACCAACAAGCTATCAAAGGGTTTACTGAAGATGACTTTCTAATTTAACTTTCTTGTGGCTTCAGGGCTTGTGATCACTGTGAAAATCCCTCTTTAATGTAAGCAAATCTTAGAGGTGCAGTATGTCTTTTCTCTGTGCCTCCACAGCAAAATATCAAACACTATGTAAGGAAAAAACCTTACTCCTTGCATTAACAGAATGACTTCTATAAAGCTGTTGTCCCTTTTGGCACTCCTAGTCACTTGATAAAGCATTATTGTTTACTTTCCTCTAGTTTCATACTCTCCATCCATGCACTGTTCACTTTGTCAAGCAAAGTTGAATGCAGACTCTCCCTATCATAGGGCAAAAGCCTTTTACCTACTCCTGCTGTCTGTCCTCAAGCAAGTCTGGAGTGCATTTCTCCAGGAAAAGCTGTGGCTCCTTCATTCTGGGCAGTTTTGTCCAGAAATTAAATATGAGGTGAGCAGCTCAAATGAGCCTGGATTACCTTCTTCAGCCAGAGGTATTATTCTGGCTGGACATTTGTAATTTGGTCATGAAAATAATTATGTATTTATGTTCTGTTTTGGGAATCATTCCTTTGGCATTAAAAAAAAAAAACAATCTAGGACTAACTGGTATTATCTATAAATCTAGTCAGGACTGGTAAAGCTAATGGATCTCATATGAAAAATAATCATGTGCAGAAGGCTGCAAGCCCAGGGCTTTTGTTGGGAATATGTGCAAAGCCAGTTTGGGAGTACATGACCCTTGCTTTTAAGGACTTTGCTCCACTGTGCTCACTCCCCTGTACTGTGCCTGGTGTCTGCTTGGCTCATGGCTCCTTGCTGCTGTTGTACAGCAGGCAGTAGAGAGGCACCAAAGAGCTGGGACTTTCAACAAGATAACAAAACCAGTGAGAGCAATTTATTTCACATGTCCACTTGTTCTTCTACAGCAGAGTCATTAATGTGAGGGCAGTGCAGGAGGATTCAGTGTTTACCTCAGGAGGTAAGAGAGTGGTGTGGCCACTGCCCCTTGCCCAGCCTTGCCCTTCCTGCCAGCAAATCCCACACTGCTGTGGCACTGGACAGCCAGGTGAGCAGAGCACTGAGAAAAGCTGTGTCTTGTATACACACAAACTGTGTAGCTGCAGAGGTGAGGCACAAGAATGTGAAAGAACACTAAGCACTATATATGATGGCATCAGAGAGAGGAAAAAAATAAACTTCCCTTACAGTGAGGAGAGCAGCTGTGAGTTGGAGCTGTCACTTCCCTGGCTCTGGGTACCACTCAGATTTTCACACAAGACACATGAGCACACCTTGGTGTCACCCTGGAGCCGGTGCTGGCCACGGGCAGCTGGTGCCACCTGCTGAACATGGTAACATTTTTAATCTGGAATCTTTATAATTGCACCAGAAAAGTCAAATCTTGCTGGAATTCGACTATAGCAGAATCAGCAGAGAGCTGCAACGAGGCAGAGAAACTTCAGTTTTTAATTTTAAGTGTCTTTTCCAAGTACAGTTTCTATTATTGTACTACACATTTCATTCTCAAAAGCAAAGCCTGTTAAATCTGTTTGGTTAAAAGTTTGCCACTGTTATAACATGAATTTATTCCATTTTTCTGTTTGAACAACTGTATCTGCAACAGGATTTGTAAGCACATCATACAATGTCTTTGGTCTAAAATGAGCACTACACATTTCTTGGAGGATAAAATATTTCATAGATTTTGTTATGCCAGTTAGTGAAAAGCAAGCAAGAAAACCCCAGGAAAAAAATGATCTTTCCATCCTTTTAAATCCTTTTTCACTCTGCTGAGTGAAAATCCTTTTTGATTCTACTGACACATATTAGGCTATAAAAATTGCCTTTCAAGTGAATGATGAATTTCCAGAACAAGCTTATTAATAATTCACAGCTTAATATCTAATCTGTATAATTTACATCTTGCTGTGTTTTAAGTGCTTAAAGTACTTGACTGAGCTCACAGAAACATCTTCTTGAGGAATTTGAGTGCTTAGCCTTCGTGAAACACATTAAAAGTGTTAAGCAGTGGAGAAAGATAATTCATGAACTACGGAACTGCTGTCCCAGCTGGCACCCCCTCATCAACCAAGCAGAAACTTCCTTGGTTATGTTCCTTGGGGCTTACATCTTGTTTAGCTGGCACCTTCCATTTGAAGTGTCACAAAACAAAAGGGTTTCTTGATAAACTGGACTTTATGGCTTTCTACAACTACTTGAAAGGCGGTTGTAGCAAGGTGGGTATTTGTCTCATAGTAAGTGACAGCATGAGAGGAAGGGGCAGTTGTGTCAGGGAGCTTTAGATTGAATGTTTGGAAAAGTTTCTTCACTGAAAAGGTTCTCAAGCACTGCAACAGGCTGCCCAAGGAAGTGAGTCACCATACCTGGAAGTATTTAAAAGATGTGTAGGTGTGGTACTTCAGGACATGGCTAGTGGTGGACTCAGCAGCGTTGGGTTACTGACTGGACTCAATGATGGTAGAAGTCTTTTCCAATCTAAATGATTCTATGCTTTGCCTAATAACACCATCCCTATTCTGCAAGAGTTTTTTACACTCAGCCTTTGAAGAAGTAATGGATACATTATCTTCTACTTTCTCTCTGCAGATGGAAAGAAGAGAGGTAAAACCTGACACTTGCTGCTCCTCTCTGTCCACTGCAGGATCCAGGCAGTACAGCACCTTTAATAAAGTCCATTTAAAATTCAGATTTGCCAGAGGACTCTCCATGTCTGTGTCTGTGCTTGACACAGCAAGGGACACATTGAGACCTACAGAGTAACAACGGGGGCAATGCACATGAAACTGTGAGGAATGCTGTTTGCAGTTCTGCCTGCTCAACACCCCGTCAAGGTAATGGATCCTGACACAGGCACACCTGCCTGCCATCTCCCTCCTGGAGCATGGGCTGCCAGGCTCAGCACAGGCACAGTTTGCAATGGCACACCAGGCTGGCACAGGGCTGGGAATCCAGTCAAAAGCCACTTTCCTTGAGCCAACTTATTGCAGAAGAGCAATGACAGCATCTTGCCTCTCCGTGAGGCTGCACCTCCCAGATCCTGCTGGGTTTCTGCTTAGTGAGTTTAGCCTTTTCTTTGAGGATAGGGAAACACACAGCCTGACTGAGGACCTTCCTCTGAAGAGCTCCTACCACTTGTTTCCAGAGTGAGGTTTCAGCACAGAGCTGATGCTCTAAAATGAAGACCTGAATTTGAGCAAGTGCTGCTGCCTTTAAAGCTCCAGAAGGGTCAGTGGAAAGCCTGTTCATAGCAGAATAAACTGAATTCATTAGTGTCTCAAACCTCTTTGAGCAGGCAGAACTCTGTGCCAGAGTTTTGCACTTGATGACATGTACTGGCTGAATTTTCAGATTACTTTTCTTAGCTTATCATGAGCATTTGCAGCACAAAAACAAGCTCAAGATGTAAAGGAATTGCACAGTACCATGGAAGTATGTTAATATGCCAGAACTGGCTTCCTTTACCCAATGCTTCTTCCTTTACAGCATGTGTACACTAGAACTGAATGAGGTTAGGCACAAAATTAGGAATTTCTTTGACTGAGGAAAGATGTGATAATATTAAGTGGTGTTTATAAAAACCAAAGGGACTGAGAAAAACTTGGGGAAGAAGACATCTTGGGAGTAAACTAATGCTGCTGCTCACAAACACAAAATCCCCATCAATAGGAGCATGAGATTACAGTAAACTCAGCGGATTCAAAGGCAACCTCAGCCATTTCTCTGCATCCCTGTGACACAGTCAACTGGGCCCCACGGGGCTACAGCTGAGCTTTTACTACTGTCCATCCAAAGGGGATGACAGGTGACACCTCAGCTTGGCCATTAAACCCTGGCACAAGGGTATGGTAAAGCTGAGAGTCTGGCTTCAGCAGCACCAAACTGCATGGTGCAGCCCCAGAGTCCTCCACAGCACTGGGCACAAGCAAAAAAATATCCTGCACCTTTTTTTATAAAGAGTTTTTCCTTCTGCACCTGCTCCAGCTCATTGCTGGCAAGTACCAGCCCACACAGAGAGCAGAGCAGCAGCAAAAGCAATATTCATCCAAAGGTTATTTTCAAAATCTTGGAAAGTTTGAAAAACCTCCCAAAGATTCCTTCTTTCTAGTGAAAATCCTGACCCACACCCCAAATACTATCTCTTTAGCACTGAGCATGCTGAACTACAAGGCCTCCAGGGTCTGGTACAGCTCTTCCTACAATCTCTTAGTGGCCTCTGCTGGCCAGGACTGAGATCCTGGCATCTGTCTAAGTGTCAGCAGTCCTGAATCCAGCTAAGATTTACATAGATATTTTACTGGTGACAACAGCAGAGACGCTATCACCAGCGCTGTATTAATCAGCAGCAGAAAGTTCTCACTAAAAATCCCTGTTCCACTATAGCTGCTTGTTTTAGATTGAAGTATTTATGGCAAGAAAATCTTGGTGGGTGCAAAAATCACTGAAGACAAACTCTGGATGTGATTGCTGCCTTTGGATTCAAAACTGAGTCATCTGTTAAACCTTCAGCTTTATGTGGTGCTGTAGGAATAGCACAAAAGAAGAGAGACTGGGAGTGTGCATGGCTGGAAGTGATTTACTTTTCCAAAAACAGCATTTTTATGGTAAAGGTGTGAACAGATGTGCTCTCAAAGATATGGAGAATAACATTCTGGTTACTCAACATTTCAGCTGAGAGTTCCTGCCCAAAAAAAAATGCATAAAGCATATGTCTGCTATTTTCTGAACATCAGAGAAACAGGGCTGCTTTCCTGGTGTTCTCCCTAGCTTAGTGTTAACTCAGCTTTCCAGCCTCTATTTTACTTTTCTAGAGAGTATAAATTCTCTGCAGCTAGAAGAATATAAAGTTATCTTATCATTACAAACAGGCATTTTCCTCTTTGTTTCTCTTTGGGAGTTTGATGGTCTTTCACTGAAGGATTTATCTTTGAGAGGTATCATAGCTCCTACCTTCCAATCAGTTTCCACTCTCTTATGGGCCTGACTCCGACAGTTGCCTATGGAAAAGCTTGTTGATACAGAAAAGAGAAAGGTTAATTATTTTGTTAAAAAGTAATAATAAAAACCCCCTCCTGCTCAAGAGAATTTCTACAAAATTTGAGTTTCATATATTATAAATAAAAAATCCCCCCAAAAACCTTAAAACATTTTCCACCCCCTTATTTCTCTGTCACTGTTCTAATTAAAAGGTTTAAGGGAGATTTTGCTTTTAACTTTTCCTTTATTGATTTAATGAAAAATTCTGCTCCCCTACAAGAAAACCAATCACTAGAACATAAGCCTAAGGTTGCCACTACCATTGAATTTATGTGTAAATAAGACACACACTACCTTGCAGCCCATCTGTGGTCAAAACTGTATCTGGTGACAAATGTAGCCTAAGACTAGGTGCAAGAGCATAATGTTTTAAAACCAAAAAAAAAAAAAAAAAAAAGAGAAAAAAAGAAATGAGAGAGGGAAGAGCCAGAAAAACCCCAAGACAGCAATGTTTCTACCATTCTTCCCCAAATGAAAGAAAAATTGTGACTCTTTGGGGAAAACATGAGAGAAGCAGTAGTTGGTGGGCTGAGAAGTCCCCTCATCTCCCTCCAGATAGGATCACAGCTTGTACTTTCCATTACACACTGCCAGGGACTGGAAGGTGCAAGTAAGGCAAGGGCACCCCACTGAACCATTAAGTCTTTTTTAGGTGAGTTCTTTTGCAAAAGACTAAAATACTCCATTTGTTTCAAATAAAGTCCCATCTGGGGATGCTTCTTCAGGAATGGCAGGGTCAGAGTCCCAGTGCAGCCTGCAGACTAGTAGCAGTAATAACAGCCTGTCCTACCCCATTTATCTACAAAATCTGGTGAGAGAGGATGTGCCACTCACAACAGAGTGACTGTGAAAAACACTTAGGTTCTGTTTACTGAGAAATGTTCCTCTTCTGAGCACCACCAGTAAAGTTATGATTGATCTCAAACTGGAAGCACAATAGTATCACTAACCTTCTCTTTGTCCAAGTTTTTGCATCTTTTTTACTTTCTGGAAATTAGCTTATGGCTGAAAAACCCCTTTTTTTCCAGTTCCTGCATGGGTTTGTTACCACAAAATCTTTTGTTCAGAGGAGCAGAGCAAAGGCACACTAGACTTAATTATCTCCTTGAAAACTGTTCAGCTTTTCCAGTAGTACTGTGTGATTTTTGTTGGCTTTTCTCAATAATGTGTTTTATTATAGGGAGTTTAAGATGGTTCAAAGTGCAGAAAATACATCCACTGGAGGGCAGGCCTGGATCTGGCAGAATGTGCTGAAAAGACCTAGAAGGAAAGACAACAAAGTTATATTTTGCTGAATGAAAGCTGTCACCAATCAGGACTCAACAGTGAAGAACTAAGAGATGGTCTTTTTTCTGAATGGATTCATGACTACACATGTATAGGCTATGAAATAAAGGCTCCAGTAAGAGTTCATCTCTAATAAGAAGAGCCCTAGATGAAGCCTCTGACATTGACTACAATTAAAAAAAACCTGTCATGACAATTATTAGTTGAAGTGAACAACTCCCAAAAGGATCAATCTCAAGGGTGCTGATCAGACAGCACCAACTGCAATCAGTGGAGCTGAATTCCAGGCCTGAACTTGGCCCACAGGTCCTGTGTGTTCCCACAGCAGCAGCACCCTGCAGCATGGCCATGCAGGACCCATGGTCTGAGCTCACTGGGGTGCAAGGTTTCTCCTGGGAGGTCCTTTCCATGCTGTGCATGCAGTCCAGAGGCACAAGGGATGTGCACAGGCAGCAGCAGTGTCTGGCTGCACCTCGTACTCCCAGCCAGAGCAGAGCCTGGGCGTGCTCAGAGAGCAGCTCTGGGGGGGCACCTGATGTCCCACTCTCTGGATTGCAATCTGTGCGCTCTTTCCTGCCAGCTCCCCCACGACCAGGGAGGTGCCCCTGCCTCAGAGTTAATTACATGTGACTGGATCAAGTGCTTCATGCAGTACTTGCTTCTAGCAAGAACTGAGTTTGGCTCAGCACTTTGAGATGCTAAACCTTTGACAATCCAGATATCATTTTTGACTTTGAGTGCCATCAAAATCATAACAAAAGGAAAGAGTTTATTTCATGTAGCAGCTGAAGATCCCATATTTAGTTCTGCCTGACTTTATCAACCCTTGTTTTCTTTCAGACAAACTGAAGACTCAGTTTTCTTTTCACAGTTTTCATGGGAGCATATTAAATGAACTTCCTCCTTTCATCAGTGACTCACTCCTGGAAAGGCTATTTCACAAATAGTATCTCTATTCTGAGGGAAACAAGCTGTTCCCTCTTACATTACTCAAGTAGCTGCAGACAAACTAAAATACATTGTTAAATGATTTCAAAATGCATTAGAAACACAGCTCAGAGACAGTCAGCTTTAAATCAAGCAGCTTTCTGATGTAATTGCTGCCCTTTAATGATATCAATCAAGCCAAATATTAACATCGACTAGAAATTCTGAGGGCCTGGCTGGAGACGCTTTACAACCCACAGTCTGCAAGTTCATATCCCTCCCATAGTATTTAATGCTGGTCACACCACATATTTAGAGCTGTTTTTAAACAGAAACAGGATCTCAATCAGAATAACTCCAATCTGAGATTACTAGCAGCCAGTGAGACATCTGTTCAAGTCTACAGCTGCAGATTTTACATATATTAGTATCTGTTTCCTGCAATGTGAATTAAAGTCTTACCTGGAGATGTGAATAAAGTGATGATATGGGTACTTTCATTAGTAATGACTATGGATGTGTTTAGAGTTGAGCTGCTTCTGCTAATTTCGTCAAAGAAAACACACTTAGGAATTCCTGAAACAAACAGTTAAATCCCCAAATAAACAGCTGGAAATATGTTATCTTGAAGGCATGGGTCTGAGAAACAGTCAGGCTTTTCATTCCAAAGAAAACCAGAAGTATAATAATATTTTTAAACAAAGACAAAAGACAGAAATTTTATAAAAAGTCAAAATATCTTCCTGGCATTGTGTAGTATAAGGCAAGAAAACACAAAACTGGCACACTACATGTCAGTCACAAGAAGATTGTATTTGAAAAAGACTCTTCTGGGTAATATTTGGAAAGACAGCACACCTTAAAGCATTCAGTGGTGCAAGTGTTACAAGTGACCAGGAATCTCTCTAGCCGAAGGACAGTCCAAGAAATTCTCTGAGACCTGACTACCATGGGTGAAGCCAAAGGACCAGTAACTCCAACATTACATTGAGTGATAAAATCAAAACTTTATTAGGATCTTCTCTATGAAACCCCTGGACTGTCCTACTGTTGGTAGTGTAAGAATTTGCCTCAGGTGTATTATCTGTAAAGAGGCCTTGCAGGAGTGTTCCATGCCAAGCAGGTCTAACTCCATTGCTATCAGTGGAAAGCTTTGTATTGTTAGACTTCTGTGAGGTATTCATGGACATTGTTTCTGTTACACATTGCAAGTGCAGTAAATACTCAAAGGGAACAAGATAAGAGGTAGGCAAACGTAGAAATTACAAAAACAAACAAGAGTCTGGACATATGCAAGCCTCTCCAGTGCTAAACTGTACATAAATGACTTTAAACTGATCTGAGTTCTGCCTGCAGGTTAAACAAATAACAGCTCATGTAAATAGTTTATTTTTGTCTCTGTGTCACTGTGTCTGGATTTCTTTACTTTCAGGGACCTGATATCAGATTGCAAACACCACCTCCTCACATTTGCCTATTTTAACAGAGACAGACTTGTATATATTCCCTTGTCTTAAGGATAAGAGACTGTCACAACCTCTTGCATGCTCAATGTGTTCAGTCTCATCCAGTAACTTTCACATAAAGCCAAAAAATCCAATGATCAAACACAGACACCTCTTTCCATCACAAATTCCCCCTTTTGGTTTTCTTTATGAACATTTTATCAGACTTGGATCCTTCTGATTTGATGAAGATACCCTTTGGGAAAATATTTTTCGACTGGGTCACTCTCATGGTCTTTATTTTCAATTAATCCTTTTGGGAAGCACTTTCTTCCACTATCTATCCCCCAACCTTGCATACTTATTTTTATCTAATATATAAACTCCACTTTAGCAGTGGCATTCAATTGTACATCAATCTCCAACTTCTGCAACAGACATTGACTTAAACAACAATAATAATGACAGCAATCATTTATTACTTCTTTCCAGAAAGTACAAGGATTTTTTTACCTCTCCTGTGTGAGATGTCAGCATTACACAGAGTGGGGAATTTTGATATCTTTCAGGGTACTTACAAAGTTCTGTCCCAATCCTGTTTCACTAAAAAAGAGATTTTTCACTGTGATGTGCTATGTTTGCAGGGTGGGAAGAGCAGATAGGATAGTTGTGCTTTTCCATTTTCTTCTCCCCAACATTTTTCCACAGCTTTTTGGTTATTTTTAGAGCGATTAGTATAAATTAGTAATGTTGCTCTTGTCCCTTTGGGAGTCTTGAACACTCCAGAGCAATAAGCACAAAAACCTGTGGGGTCTGAGAGACTGAAAGGAGGACTGTCCACAATCAGCAAGCTGCTGTAATGTCTGAGATTAAAGACTCCTTTGTTTGCATTCTGGCACAGCTCTTACACTCAGATCTATGAAGATATTTGGATGCTTCACTGCCAGGGGCACCAGAGGGAGATAGGTACTTGAATTCTTTGCCATCTGGTCCCTCAGTGATTAGAAGCAGCATATGATGCCATAATAAACACACAAGATTTAACAGAGAACATTTAACAGCATTTAACAGCAGAGCAAAGTAAAGGCTTTCCAGGGAAAGCAGGCTATTGTCAGGCCCCTCCTGTGTAATTCCAGCCTAGCAGGATGAAGAGGCCTCTCAGGCACCAAGTTCCAATTTATCACCTTAAATGTAGGATTGTGTCAATGGCAAATGTTTAATGTAGTGAGAAACATCCATGTCTGAAAGGGCATTGGTGCCAGTGACACAATGCTTGCTACTTTCAGCCAAGGCAGATCAGAGCTGAAACTCAAAACTTCTGAGGAGACTTCAATATGTGGCTTTAGCAAAGCTAACTTTCCTTTTATCTGTCTATTGGTATAAACAGTCTTCTAAATAATACATCAGGATAATGAATCCAATAATGACTAGAAATAGCCACAATTATCAAGATGTGACCAGGAATTTGTGACCAACAGAGTGTTTGAGTCTCCACAGGATATGGCAGAAAAGTAGTCTTAATAGAGATCCTGCTGTTTACAGATGAATTCTTACAGAGGTAATATACTGAAGTTTTCTTGAGGGCTGCTACTCCATTACTGCACCTTCTTTGGACCAGAAAGCACCAAGGATGAGAGCCAGTATTTTGAAACACTGACAGACAGAAAGAATCTATACATGTAAATATGGTGATCCTTCAGAGGCTCCATTATTCCCATAAGAACAGGATCTGATCCTAAACCAGTCCTCGGGTGAAGCTGGTTCATCTTCATTGATACTAGAGGAGAAATACCAATTTTAGGACACCAGCAATAACAGTCAGTGTCTGGTGATGTTATAAATAACTGGTTTGCAGATGATTAAGCAGTACATCTTCTAATTTAATATAAACTAAATCAAGGTTCTAGCTTTCACAATTTCAGAAAAGGCTTTAAAATATACTTGGAGCAGAACCTGCAGTTCAGAAATCAGAAGTAAAAGAGAAAGAAATGCAGATTGGTAAAAAATAATTCAGACATTCTGGAGATCTGTCTTGAGCTTTAGATGTCTGTATTTGGCATTACTGAGCACATTGGCTAAGACCTGGACAGCAGTTTTGCCTTTTGATACTCATTCCTAGCACTGAAATCACGTGAACCTCTTCTTGCCTCACTCCCTAAATGTGAACTACAAAAACACATTGAAAATCTGTGTGTTCTCAAGGGGGCTGGGTCAGTTTGTATCAGCTGAAGCTTCATGGTGATACCCAGGGATGCTCTTTCAGATCTCCTCTCTTTTTTTCCTGCTGGTTAATCAAGTAACCAGGATCACTCATTATGTGTGTTGTTATTATTATTCACTGTTATCTTTTAATTCTGAAGAAGCAGAGTTGCACTCAAAAATGCATGGGGCCTTCAAGTATGTCTCTTCTAAGGTGGGAGGTCTGACTACAGCTCAAAAAAGCTGTCCATGCTAGTTTTAATCAAGGTTGATTTAAATGTGAGCACCATGAGCCTCCTTCAATGCTGGACACTGATGTCAGTGACCAGTCTGCACTGAAGCCTGTCTTTTTTACTACCAGGATTGAACTGTTCAGTTTAGCTGGGCTCACTCCTACCAGCAAGTGTGTGAATTCTTATATCAGTAGCATGAATAGAAGCTCACAGCCTCTGTATCATCTGCTTTTAGCAAGGCAAGAATGTGACTGTACTAATTTGACTGATAGTAAAATTATGGATGATGCACTGGGAATGGCACTGAAATTCCCCTGGTTCCATAAACCAGTATTTCCAGTGGTACAGATTAAAAGGGAAGGCTGGGACAGGAAAACCTCAGTGCACTAGGACCCCAGCACTGTGGGGCAGGTTTGAAAGACAGTTTATCCGTAGGATCTTCAGCATTTTCCAGGAAGAAGGATCCATAGGAGAAGGGTTCATCCAAGCAGCTGGAGAGGTGCTTGCAGAAGGGATGAATGAGTGACCAAGGTGAGTTTTGTTGCCAGAGCAGACACAGCTGTTTTGTTCCCTTTCATTTGTTCCACAGTGTTACTAAACAGCTACTGCAAATTATGCTGTGCTCCAGCAGGGGATGAGAACACTCCTCCCATTGGCATGGAGGGGTTATTAGCAGGAAGAACTGAACTTCAGAAATCTGAGATTCTCTGGTCTTATCCTACACAAGGAATCAGCAGCTTTTCAGTCACTAACTCTGGTGGTGGACATTGTTCATCAACACTTTGCAGCATCCTGAGCCTTCCTCTAAGAGCCTATGAAACGACTGTCTGTGATTGCTGACAGTACCTGCACAGGGACATCTGTGCCTGCTGTGTCACCAGAACTAGCAGGGAGGTTGAAAAGTGATGCTGCCTGCAGGGAAAGGTGCTTCAGGGGCAGGGAAGCAAAAAGAGAATTGTATGAAAGCAATTCTCTCTTGATACTTGATGTCCATTTTCAGGGTAGCATACAGAGAACTAATCATGCAAATCCAAACTCAAGGGAAATAAGCCTTGGTTTCTTCATCTGGTGCTCTGAAACTCAGCCAGCAACACATACAGCCAATACCCCTGAGGTGACACAGCACAGTGTTGTTTTGTAGGCAATGCAGATTGGATTACTGGAGACTCCACACTGTGAAATTATTATAAATCAGTAATTAGTTGCTGATGGTGATAATTTGGTTCAGAATTCTGAAGCCAGATAAAATGAACTGATTAAAAATAATGCACTGTTAACTTGGTCTCTTGTGCAATTAAAAACTCATAGAAACTGACTGAAGCAGTCATAAACATCAGGAAAAACTGTAGCCATTTAAAAATGTGCTCAGCTAACAACAGGATTGGGTCCTGAACTGGAAATTTTATTTCTTTAAAGGCAGAAGGACATGCTATTGCTCTTCACCTTGGAGAGCTCTCACTCACTTTAACACAGTTTAACCTTTGGATGGTAAAACATGAATGTGCTGGAACTGACCAGTGCCTGGCACAAGTGAGCAGCTCATCAGAAGATGTTTTCTGATGTACCAGTGCTTTGGAAAAATACTTCCTGCAGGTGTTCTGAAATCACCTGGAGTTTTTCAGGAGCTGCTTGATTTAATTTTCAAGTCCCTGCTGTGGTCATGCAGACATAATCTGGGAGGTGCCTCACGACCAATTACCTTCTGCAGGTGTTAAGTGGTAGAAGATAGCCCTGTCAGATGTGTCTGGCTTCTATTTTGGCCAAATCATGTGATTGTTGGAAATTTTTATTTTATTTTATTTTTTATTTTTTTTGTGGCTGAAGTTATTGCCATGATATTGCACTGATTTTGGTTTTGATGAACTCAGCTTTCTGGGAGGACACAGAGGGACATAGCCAATGAAATGATGGCTCAGTACAACAATATTTATGGGAGACTTCTGACAAATTCCAGCTTTGGAGAAATGACACATTATTGGGAAGACCCATAAAAATAAAGAATCACAAGACACTTATGACCAAGTCCTTCAGTCTGTGGGAGCAGTATGGATGGGACTGCATTCCTGGGAATGACAGGAGGTCTCTTCTGAGCAACTCAAGAGATCCTGCTCCTGACAATACCCCAAACCACGAGGCCCAGAGAAGAACTGCATGTGACCAGCACTGTACCCCTGATGGTTCCCAGGCCCCACACCAAAGTAGCTACCACTGACCACCCTTTGGCAGCTACTCAGCCTGGGAGAGCTGATTCCATACCATCAGACCAAACAGCTGCAGGCACTGCTCACTGCTTAGAATTCCTCTCTCAAGTAATTTTTACATTTCAGGAAAAGACAAAACAAAATAACAAAACCCCCAAATATGTTGAGAAGGCTGTCTTATCAAGCTGCAACTTCTTTGAAGAGGACTTATTCCAAGTAACCAGCGCTTGTACTCAGTGCACACACTTGTCAGCAAGAGAAGCAGAAAACAGAGGAGGAAAATGCAATCTTTAATTTGCTTAAATTGCCTTAAAATAACTTCTATGCAAAACCCACGTACATCAGTGACAGCTCAGGTTTTCAAAGGTCACAGAAGCCCTCACAACAGCTCTGAGGTCTCTCTAAAGGAACCATACGAATTATGCACTTACAGATTACAGAGCAGCACTTCACAATTACATTTGCAAAGAAATTTACCCACACTAGTACAAAGAGAAGTCCTTATTCTCTGCCTTTATCCAGCATCCTGAGCAAATGACACCATTTGCATATATCTCATCCAATAAATTCTAAACCTGCTGGCTATTTCCAAATAAACTGAAAGAGCAGGAGAGGTCTCAGCAAGAGCTAAAATTCTCCTTGGTTAAACAGCTGGAGAGAAGCATTTGTGATGTTTCCATAAGGCAAAGGATGCAGTGTGAGCAGAGAGAAGAAAACCAGTGCAGGAGAAAGACCAGATCAACGACCAGATGACAAAAAATCCTTCAACTGGACCTTGGAATAACCGAACCTTGCATTACAAGGTAACAAGGTTTCTTTAGTTTGGTGTTCATGAAAATATTCTTAAGAGGTGAAAATATAATTTCACCCATTTCTTTACATCAGACACACACTGCTGTTTTTCTCCCAGCCTTCCTATAAAATATAATTAATTTACATTTTAAAGACCTTGATGGGTTTTCTCTCATCATGGAACAGTAAGTGAGATTAATAACCTAGTTACTGAGCACTTAAGCTCATGGATCATTTCCACATTAACATTTTCATAATTTTTAAAATGCACCTCTTATTTGATTTAGAGGTTAGTGCTAATTTATGTAATAAAAGGGAGAAAAGCTAAAGAGTGAGTCAGTGTTTATTAACCTTGCTAATAGGACAGGCTTTTTCAGGCAAAATGGATATATCTTAATTAGTAAAACAGTTCCATTGTCATTTAGCCAATTAATCCTTTCCAAACAAGGGAAGCAATAGCAATTTTACTTGCAGTGAATGGAAATAAACTTGTCTGCACATTCTGCGCATCAATTTACACATTTTGACTTTCCCACTTGCACCAGTAAGAATGCAGACCTTATATTCCCAAAATAAGGCAAATTAACATTAGAATGTGTGGAAATTTGGCTACATATATATATATTTAAACTCTATTTGTAAACTGTATATGAAATGAATCTGCACATTCAAAAGAAAATGATTTGCAGCTTTAGTAGAAGCATAAAAACATGTCTTAATGAACTGTTTTCCACAGTGTATAAAAACACAGCCCTAAGGCTAAGTTGGCACTAATGCTCTTTTAAATATCATTGATGCTGAATGTTGACATTTCACACAATTGCTATTGGATCCTGCTAACTGATCCTTCTCACTGATCCTATAAAAGGCCCTGTATAGCAGCTGACAAGTTTGTTTAAAAGTATTAGCAGTCTGTTAGAGAAAGTGTATGTATGTCTTTTATACAGAAAAATGCACTCCAAAATGTATGCCGTGGTTCAGCACACTATAAATTATAATCCAGATAAATATAACTATCAGAAATATTCCAGTCCACTGAGTAATGTTACCAAAGGCACATTTTCCATTACATCATTCATTTTTCTTCTGATTTATTTTCTGTAATACCTCAGTCCTTTTCATCAAACACTGAACACAGAATGGTGAAAAGCCACCAACTGCTGGTTATAATTCTTATGGTTATGTCCCATTTCTGAAAGTGTTCAGTAGTCAGCCAGGGGTTGACTTAAGGGGTCTCATGAAAACCTAAGACTTTGAGTTCTTTAGCCAAATCTCATGTTCTTAGACACAGATGGATTGTTTCCTATAGCTTATCACATCCATGTCCTGGAGAGATATAATGCACAGACATCTGCACACTACCATCAGTCCTTTTGAATTTTAGGAGAATTTTAGTGCAAGACCCAGTATTTTCTTACTTCTCTGCACACTGAAACATGGCCCCTAAAAGCCTTAAAACACAGAAAAGAGGATCACTTCTATAGAAAGGAGGTTCTTTCTTTGAAGGCTGGTGTCTACCACTGGAGAATGGAGAGGCAAGACTAATTTCCATTGGGATGACCAGGAAACTGTTCTGGAGAAGGGAGGAAAAATGATAATGCTGTAAGAAAAACAGATTAGTTTTGTTTAATCACCATTGTTTCTGAACATTTATTCCATCTTTACTAGATTAAACTAGACATTTAGCTGATAGATAACAGTTCCAAAGAATTATCTAAGTTTGATTTACCTAAACTGTGAATTATGAACTGTGAATACTTTCACTGTAAACTGTGAGAATGTTTTTGCCATGCTCATGTTAAGACACGTGCTCAACTCTTAGCTCATATCTTGAAAGATCAACTGCTTCCCTCAGGACTTGCAGAAGAAAAAAAGCACTGTGTACAAATTCAAGCAGTTGTTTGTAGTCAGAGAAATCTGCAGATATCCAGACCTGCATTCTGAACAATCCCTTGTCAATTAGACAGTTAGCAGAAACGTAGCTTTTTATTTCTTTGAATCAAGAAGAGATAGTTTGTAGCTAGTGTAATCCAGGCTGTTCTGCAGCTTTTCCATTTTCTATCTCCCTGGGTTTTTTCAGCTTGTTTACACTGATTACTCTCTGAAATAAACTTTTCTTAGGGGTTTTAAGTATGCCTGGAAAGAAGTATCACTCCTAGGATTGTAGTGTGTATTGCTGCCATTTCCATGCCTTCTAATACAGAAGATTTGTGCTTTTCAGCACAAATAGCCTGGACCACCCTTCAAAATGAGCAATCAACTCACTATGGAGAAAACCAATTTTGTCAGAAGCCCAGCTTGCCAACAGGAAAGTAGGAGATATGTCAGCTGCAAGGTGATAAGCTGAGAAATCTCCTTTCCTGGGGAATACACCTTGAGCATTACAGGTTTCTCACAATGCTCTGCAGTTGATTCACTCAACCTATGCACCCTTTTGCCAAAAGCTGTGCATTGAACTAAACCCCTGAACAGCTAATCACACTTGTTTGGACATTGTGGACAGTACTGGTGTTCAAGTCTTCCTGTTCACTGCAAATATCAAATACATGGTTTACAGTCAAGTCTGAGATTTAACAACTTACCTGCAAAAATTCAAGGACAGGTCATAACTAAAGAAACAAAATCAGAAGAATTTGGTCATGAGGTTTTTTCACATTTTATTTGAGAACAGTGGGCTGTAAATTAACTACCAAACTATTTACATGGTAGTACTGAGATTTTCTGGTCCTTCACACCACAACAAAAGAACCAAATGCAAGGCTGAGGTTTCTCACTGGAGTAATTATTGTGTTTGGGGTAATGAGCACACTGAGAGTCCTTGACAGAGGTGGCATTACTGGTGGTTCTCTTCTCTTTGCATAAGATGTTGCTGACCTCACTGAACAAAAGTAAATGTGGCTGGGACAGAGGAGGCCTCATACTTTAATAAGATAAGCAGGTCCAGGCCACGGACTTTGTCAAATTACTCTTATCCCAAAATAAGGGTTTTATTAATTGCTTTCAGCTTCAGTATCTCCAGATGTTTTTGAACCTTCTGTCCGAGCTCGTTGTTTTGGGGTTGATAATGTCCATCTGTACTGTTGTGTGGGTCTCTGCAAGAAATGTAAAGTATTATTGTATTTATAATAACTGGGGAAACTACTTAGGAATGCTGACAAAATCCAAAGAAAGAGACACTCACACTGGGGTCTTTTTTTCATAATGAACATAGAGGGTATTCCATTACTTATGCAGAACTGGAAAAGTAGTGAAAGTGTGGAAAGAACACTAACTCTTGGCTTGGCCAGTTAGGGAAGTTAACCATCTGACAGGTACTCACAAACTGACTGACTTTTACATTTTATCCATGAAGGAACACACGTTGTGATTGCCAGAACAAGGGCAGCCACATGAAAAACTGATTTGCCTTTAGGATAAAAATGCTGAAACTGCTGTAAAGGAGCAATATGTTCTCTGTCATTTGGTGAAATACCACCCCCTCAGTAACAACAAAGAACCTTTCAGTGACAACATAAAGGATTGGGACTTCATTGTTTGCTAAGAAATTTTGTTTCCCTCTTTAAAAGGCAAAATAATAAGGAAGATTTCAACAAGTAAATTATTTTAATTTTTGACAAAGACATCTAAAACTTAAAAAAGAAAGAAGCTTATGGTTATAAAACTACTTAACCAGGAAAAGCACCATCCAGCACTGTATCACTGTGGAGGAAGAAGATCACTCTTAAGTTACACAAGCTGTCCCAAATCCCCCTGTTCTGACAAGCAGTGACAGAAAATGTAAAAAACAGCACTGAGTGCGACACATTTTTATAGCAAATTCTTTTCAATTAATGTTGTAGTAATCACAATACAGCAATCAGTGTTTTGTCAGAGACCTCACAATATGCAGCACTGTTTTAAAGTTTAATGGCTGACAGTTGAACAGGATTTCAATGTCAATCAAATTATTTCCCTCTAAAACTAAAGGAGACATTCCAGTCTCTTGATGGCTCTGAAAGTTTCAGGTTATCTTGTACATCCTGGTATCTAATCCACATCATAACCACTTTAAAGAGGGGACAACTGCTGGACAGAAATTAGTTCACTTGCTCCAAGTCTCACAGGGACTGTGAATACACAAGGTTAGAATTCAGCACTTTCACCTGCATAGCTCTGCAATCACTTGCCACCCACACTGCCTGCTGAATGTGTGTTGGGGAAGTGTGAAGCTCAGACAGCACAGCAAACACAACCCACTCCTAGGAAAAGCCTGAGTAAAAAGCACCATGGCAGGGGGAAATTCAAAGGGCTCTTTCCTCTACCAGCATTAATACATATCTAATCAAAAGGGTCACTGAAAAGCAAAAGTCACTGGCCCAAGAACTTCAAGTATCTCTGAGAAGGCAAGAAAACTACCTCAAGTGTTAGATCATACTGATATCAGCAAAGTCAGAGAGATCCAGGCCAATGTGTCATGTTCACAGCTGCTTTCTGAAGTAAAATCCAGAGATTGAATTTGCAGTGCAAACTTGCTCAAAGTACTAGAGCTGCATCCCACTTGTGACAGAGCCCCTAGAACACCTCAGGATGACTTTCTACACAATTCTGAAAGGGATGCTTGATTTCAGATTCCTTCCCATTCCTCTCTCCTAATTTCAAATTATACCTACCTTTCTTTTTTTGCTGATTCTTCTTCATTTTCTTCTGAAAGTGCCTGCCCAATCTGTGGAAACTCAGCTCTCACCATCTCTGGAGTAAGAATCATGTTGAACTCAGCTTCATCTGTCTCACTAAAAATTAGTAAGATGATGAATAATTTGCCTTTATCCTTTTAAAAGTTTTTTAGCCAACAAAAACAAAAGTATGTTTTATGTAAGAGGGACTTTGTGCTTTTGCCTTTGAGGGTCTCTTGGGACAGGTTTTGACACATCCATAGAAGAGGTTCAGACATAGTCAATCACACCATGTACAGAACAGAGGAGAAACTTACTGGTCAATTATGTTCTCCTTGTCTCTCTCAGGTAAGTCACAGAGCAATGGTGGTACCTCTCTTGGAAGCATATCTAAACTGTAGGGGTCCCTGTGATGGAAATGGTATTAGTTTAATGTATTAATACTAATGGTATTAGTGGAGTTATTCTGCCCTACTCTTGCTTTGTATATTCAAATTCTTTCTTACCTAGGCACTGTATTTTTCAATGTGGGAATGTTAGAAAAAGTGGAATAAATCAATGGTGAGAACTTTCTCCATTCCATTACTCCACAAATCACTTCCTGAAAAGACAAGTGCTACAACAATCAGACCTCTGATACATAATTAAGTGGGGAGAGAGGTTTGCAGGACAGAGCATCTTCTTGGCTGAGAACTGGATCTGGGCAGCTGAATATTTCAAAGACCCTTCCATCACTGTAAGGTTGTGAAAATACAACAGACAGTGAAAACATGGAAAGAACAAAGAAACACTCAGGGATAAATAAGAGACATGGATAAAGCCTGACTAGAACTAGTTATTCTGACCCATGTATTGACTATTTAGGTGCATGCATAACTTGTATTTGAAAATGTCTAGAATGACTCCACCTTCCTTTTTGATTCCTTAGAGCAAATTCTCAGCAAGAACATACCCAAGGCAGATACTCACACAATAAACCCAAAAGGTCATACCTTGTGATCCAGAAATTTCTTTTGTGTGATTGGAATACTGGATCCTTTAGGGTACTTCTTGGTAAAGGTATATTTTGGATGAGGACAAAGATGATACTCAATATTTGATTCACAGTAGGCCAATGGAAGTAAAAATGGAACTAATCCTGGAGTGGGGTTCTAAAAACAATGAAGAGTTTATTTTAATAAATGGTTCTGAGTATCCTAACAAATTAAATTCATGAAAATTCATTTCTTACAAGTAATGTAGTCTCCCCAGATTCACAGCTTTGTCTCACTTTGACTGTTCTGTTTGGTGTGATCCTTCATTTTCTATCTCTTCCCTTCATCCTATAATCTTGTCTGGTTTATTCATGATCTCTACTGTCTAAAATACAGCAATTTAGCTGTGGTCTCCAAGTCTGGAAGAAAAAACTATTGCCTAAATACTCTGAGATTCATTGCTGATTCTCTGAACAGTTCAGAATCCATGAAGGGAAACTGGACTCACTGTGGTGGAAGCTAGTGAGCATTTTGCCATCAATTTCCCTGCACTAGCATCTGTTTCTGGATAAGGCCCAATGCTGGGTAGTGGGGGATCAAGCTGTGCCTGGCTCCTACACTGATACAACAGAGGGATGGAAAGGATGCACAGAGGATCTCATCAGCAAGTCCACTGGAGTTCTGGCTGCATGCAGCAAGGACAAGTCTACATCATGTATATTATGCCAAGATCACCAGACCAGCACACTGAGCTCTGGGCCACTGCAGCTAAGAAATGCTGGAAGCCAGAGCCACCCAAGCCAGGCACAGTGCCATGCTGGCTGGCAGACCTGCCTGTGCCCATGCACAGCACTGCACTGAGCCCTCCAGCTGTCTCTGCCTGCTCAGAGACACCCTGGGGACTCCTCAGGGACACATCCAGCCTGTGCTGCACTGTGTGGGAAATACCTCCTGCAGCTGGTGCTGGTGACATCAGTAACAAAAAACACTCCCATGCAAGTGGTGGTGATTTTTTGAATCTCTGTGACTAATAACTTGGAAATGTGGTTTGGGATGCTCTAAGACTTGTAGAAACTGTAAGAGAGCAGGATGCAAAGTTTGACTTCACTTTTCTCAGTTCACCCAAGAATTAGGCTGTAATGCCTCAGCTGAACAGCAGAAAAAGAACTGCACCTGTCCTACCTACCTGAGCAAGAGCGTGAGGTTACAGATGGACTGAGATGCCAAGATCATGGCTTTCCATCAAACATCCAAATGGGAAAACAAATGGAGAAGGAGAGAGGGGTTCCATGGTGTTCCCAGAAATCCTGTGATCATTGACCATTTGTGTAGTGTCAGACTGCAAGGGTCTCCAGTCCCCTGCTTTCACTGGTAATTTTGCCTTATCATCTCTCCCCTAAACTGATCAAACCCTACCCTAAAGTGAAATGGTGCCCTTCTCAACGGGATGAGGTCTGTGACTCCAGAGCTTGCACCATGAAGGATTACTCTCACTCTGGATAGTTTTATGTACCAATCTGAGTAAGAAAACTGCCCACTAATTCCACATCAAGCTTCTGATAACACTCTTCTGCTCCTTTCTTAGGTTCTTTATGGAAATCAATTCCTACTTACAAAGATGCGAAGTGGGTTGTTCTCTGTCGGGTGGACTAAAGCTTGGGGAGGAACCAGGTTTAGGAGGCTGATATCCCTTTCTGCTACTTCTTTGTGCAAATCTGTCTTCTGAGAGACCAGGTTAAGCTGCCCCTCAGGAGAAGGAACTACTTGAATCAATTCATCCTCGAAAAACAGACATAAAAGGTATTCAGAGTGCAGTAGGTCTTTCAGCACAAAATGTTGAGGCAAAATTAATCAAGTAATTGTAACAATATAAGGTTGGGAGTGACCTTGCTACCTGGGCTCCCTGCCTCAGTGGTCGGGAAAGTTTTACAGGTTTGTAACTTGTAGCTGCATAGTGTGTACAGACTGGCTGATACTTCATAATGTTGCAATGCTGAGGAACCTAAGTGCAAAGAAAAAAGATGTGCTGCAGGAAATTACAATAGTCACTTTCAAATTGCTCATAAATGGAATGGAACATTCTGACTTTACCATGGACATATCACCTCTCTGTGGTAAAAGATGCTTGGATCTCTATCCCATAACATGGTATATAACCAAACCTTTGAGAAGCCACACTTCACCATGACTTTGATGTTTAAGATATAATAACTTCAGCTGAAGTGATTCATCTCTGTTTGGAGAGAGGGGACTATTGCTGGCTATAAGCTTGTTACTTATGGAAACAGGTGAGATTTGTTTTTAACAAAAGCAAGCTGATCATACAGCATTTTTAAGGCAACATTTTTACTGGGCTGTACAGAGGCCACTGAATCAGGCTGAAAATGTCCAACTGGACAGGTGAGAGAAACTTGATACAGCTGAGGGAGCTGTACTGACTCACCTTCAGGTCATAGAAAGGAAGAATGTGTCCAACTTTCACATCCACAGATTCAATAGGAACCAGGCCAAGAGCATCAGGTGCCTGAAAGAGAACAGTATTTAAAAGCCAGTAATATGGTGGTCATTTTGTTTTGTATTGGCAGCAATCCATGAGCACAGCTAATTGAAAACATATGGAAATAATTCTGCAAATATTTATTTTATATAGTTTTATATTTCTGCTGTTCTTTCTTGGACTTTGACATTTCAGTTATTTTTTCTTTCTTTTTGTCTGAAAAATCATGGACGTTAACTAACTCTGAGCATTAATGTATTGCTCACAATTTTAGAATACAATTAAGAGAATGCAAAGGTTTTTTTTTTTACTGTTTTCAGCAGACCTCTTAGTAAATTTGAAGTCCCATATTAATATGCCAGAACCCCAGAACACCAGTCACATTGTAAGATTTTAATAAAGGGCCTACTGGCCCTGGAGCCAATGTCTTCAACAAAATTCTATCTAGAGTGATGACTAACATTTTAGTTATTATACCTACCAAATAACTGTGCAGTTCATGGGAACTGTAAGAGGGGAATTCAAAAGGCAATATACGATCTTCAGATATGCAGAAAGGAAAGCCCTTGTGTTCTTCACTCTTCTCTGGTTTGCTGAAACTCCTGCTTTCTGTCGTGAATGGAAAGCAAATATTTTATAATATATCTTAATACACTGTTTCAAAAATAGAATCAAGTCACAAAATGTATTTAACATTTTCCTATACCAGGATGTCCAGTAATTTTAATATAAAAAGTAAGTTAATATTTCCTAAAGACTTTAAATGTCACAACTAAAATATAAGAGCACAATACCTTGACTAGCAGACAGATCTAATTTCCCCTTTCCTAAAAGGACATTGCAGCCCACTCATTCCAGCATGGTTCTCAGCATGGCAGAGACAAGTGAGAGGCCTCTCTTACAGTAACTGTCATTACAGCTTCTGTTTGCAGCATTCCTGCAACTCCTGCATCCTGGGAATTTAATGTGCCTATTTGCAGAAGCAGGAAAAGGCCTCATATGGAAAAGTGTGTCTCAGCAGTTGTCAAACTGACTGTGTACAAGGGAGTGGGAAATAAGAGACAAAAGTTCTTCTCTGTCTCCCATATAACCAACTGTGACTCCCATCCAAGGCCAGTTTTCTTCTGTAATGTTAAATAATAAGTCACTTTTCCAGGCCAGCACTTACATTTCAGTGTAAAGAAAAGTGAGTGATTAAAAGCACTTATATGAGAAATAATGAGGACAAAAGTCAACCCAGACCAGGCCATGTATCTCACAGTTCCTACTGTATCATTTCACTGAGTTCAGACATCTTGCCTTCAGACATTCAGGTGTCTTTCTTCCTTATATCCCCCCTGCAATAAGCTCCTCTTATCCTGTGTCTCTCATCTCTGGGCTCCACCTGATCTGTTCATCTCCCTGTTTCTCACAGAGTCCCTTCTGCCCTTTCATTGTCCCTCAGGCCTATACACAGAATCACAGAATGGTTTGGGTTAGAAGGGACCTCTAAAGATCACCTAATCCAACCCACCTGCCAGGGGCAGGGACACCTACCACTAGATCAGGTTGCCCAAAGCCCCATCCAACCTGCCCTTGAACAGTTCCAGTGAGGGAGTATCCACAGCTTCTGCCCTGTTATTAAGTAGATAAGCTGCAAGGTTCCTAAGAATAGTTAATCACATTTTTAATATATGGTAAATAATGTGTGATGTATTTTGACTACAGCCATTTCCACCTTTTAGCAGAGCCTGTTGCCATAGGACAATGGATAATGGTTTTGAACTAAAAGAAGGTAGTTTCAGGGTAGCTATAAGGAAGAAATTTTTTGCAACAAGGATGGTAAAACACTGGAACAGGTTGCCCAAAGAGGGGTGAGTGTTCCATCCCTGAAAACATTCAAGGTCAGGTTGGACAGGGCTCTGAGCCATCTGATCTGGTTGAAGATGTCCCTGCTCATCACAGGGAGGTTGGACTGAATGGCCTTTAAAGGCCATCCAACCAAATCACTGAGATTCTTGTCACAATTCTCTTTTTTTCTGGAAGACTCCTCTGTAAGGACTGTCTTTATGTTTATATGTAATGCACCTGACACAGTGCAGCACAACCTGATTTATCATAGCCCATGGCCAAAAATCAATTTGTTCTAATCCTTACCAGACACAGACCCTTCCTCCGGAGCTCCATCCTCCCTCTTCAGTCCACGGAACAGAAGCAATAAACGGTTTAGACGAATCTGAACCAAAACCTGAGAGAATGATTTTAAAATTTAATATTAAGTGGAGCACTCTAATACTTACAGCCATAGAAATACTTGATGTGTTACAACTGTATTTATTCTACAGAGCTCACTCAGACATCTCTATTTAAGAATTTTTAATACAGTTTTCTGTTCACAAGGGAGACAATGGGAAGGAGAGATGTGGAATGGATCTCAACTCTACAATGACATTATACAATAAATACAGTTAAAACCTTTATTTAGTCTTACAGGTTAATCAGACCTTTTTTTTGGCTAGGTCCTAATACTTCAACTGTGTTTATTGGCATATACAGATTAAATAGAGGGTGAACAGTCACCTAGAGTCAGTCAATAGAGGGTGAATCTGAATCATAAAACTTGGAATGGCTCTGAGAATGAGGAGAGCAAATAGCAACCTGCACTGTGTTTTAGCCCATACCCTACAGAGTAAAAATGAAGAATCCTAGGTTTTAATACCAGATGGGGCCATTTAGTCACCTCCTTATTTGTGCAATACAGAAAAGAGCATTTAATTTCAAGGCCTCAATATTGTGAATAGATTGATGAACATCCAAACTGGACACTAGAAGAGCAGAACATTTCCATCTTGCTTGCTACACTAAGATTTACTGGGGAAAGAGCAGTGGAGATGCAAAATAATATTTATACCAAATGAAATAAATAATTTTACTGATTAATCTTTAGCTTCCAGGTCTATACCTCCCTTATTTAAATGTATGCCCGTTGTTTCCCATGTTCCCATCAAGCACCATTGCAAAGATCCTCCATCATCAGTAACCTCAGAGGAGCTGGAAGGTGCTGCTCTCTCCCCCTACTTTCACTCTCCAGACTATCTCCTCACAGAGTGAGTGCTCTCAGCCCTGACCATCTTGGTGGCTCTACACTGAAATCACTCCAGCTCACACAAGTCTTTCTCATACTAGGGGCCCAAAACTGGGTGCAATATTCTACATGCATTTTGAAATCTTCTCTTTTTTGTGCAAAAGTATTTTTTACTTCTAAAAGAATGTAAATTTATCTACATTTGTTTGGTATCAATTGCAAAATGAAAGACCAGCTGAATACAAAATTTACTCCAGATCCTTGTTTCCTGGTGAGGTCTAAACTATCAAATCCCTGGCTAGCTGTGAACACTGCTTATATGCTAGTTTGCATGTTCTTTTGTGCTATTTCCAAGGTGTCATGCCATCACACTGCATTCTCATTGTTCACTTTACCTTGTAAGCTGCTTGTTGGAATTTCCTGAACATCCTCTTTCTGCTGTCCCAAGGGTCATTATGGAGCAAGTCGAATGTGGGATGGACACTTGGATGCTGCATGGTGTATTTTTAAAAAAGGAAACAGAACAGAAAAAGGACAACCCTTTCTGCAACTAGATAAGGGAGAAATTTCCTCCAGCCCAAGCCATTCCTTGGCCTGAATGTTATGTTATGTTATTTCTAAATACAGAAATTAAGTCCAGTGAAAATATTTGCAGCATTGGCATTTAACCAGAAGCCTTCACTGCAGGGCTTAATGGGAGGTAATCACCAAATATTTGCAGATGTAGTAGGGGAGTGCAAAGATAACATAGCATGGTCTGCATCTACACAAATGACCAGCACAGACTACAACTTAAGTGCACTACATGGGCAGTTGGACAGCAGAGAGAATGGACAGGGGCTCTACCAAATACACATTGCATCTTGCACAGACATGAAGTTGGAATAGCTGTAAGCACAAACCAGGAGGTCAGCAAAATCAGTATCCTTTCTCCAATAATGGTTGATAGCACATACCTAAAGAAATGCCACTGAGAAGGGGAAAAAAATCTGAGTGCCAGAAAGGTTCCTGTCAATCTGACCTGCAGGTAAAGGTTGCAAATCTTGTGATATGCTTAACCTTACAATGAGGCATGAGAAGGCTTCTCCTGAGAGACCTTTCAGAAACAAGCAAAATAAATCTCAGGTTAGGCCTGCAGATTTCCACCTGATTCTCATATTAGATCAGAACATCAGAAGATGAGTTGTGCATGTAACATGGTGCTTGCCCTACCTAAAAGTAAAATGGGAAATAAAGCACTGACACAGAAACAGGAATAACAGGAGGAAAAGTATTCAGTGTCAAACTTCTATGGCTGTTTGTTAGTTTGGGAGGTGATAATATAGCATACATATGGCTCTATGGCTATAATAACTTATGAACAAACCTGGTCAATGTGCCGGGTAACACGTCTGAAAGAAACTTCCACTTCATCCCTTCGAAACTCCTGTTCTATGACAGGATCTCCTCTTTGGATCTAGTTTGTCACCAGGAAGAACAATCACCTTAGCACAAAGCAATCAGTGAATTTTTCCTTCCATTACAATCAGTGAAACTCACATGTAACATTCTGGAAGTGTTTAACAAAACAGACTTCATTCCCTTTTAGGGAGTGATTATTGCAACCCTCGAGCAAGTGAAACAAAGTAATAAAATGTCTTTTCAGTTCTGAATTTCAGTCAGACCTCTGTCCTAATGAAGCATGGTTTGCCTTGCATAGCCAGAATCAGCAGGTAAGGGAATAGATGCTTCTAAATAAAGTTAATATACATCTAATTCAGTGATGCATCAATCTCACAATTTAGATCCTTTTTTACCGACTTCCTCCTTTTTAGTATTAAATATAATGCTTTATATTGCCTAACTCAGTGTTCTTACCCTATCTATAAATAACTTTATTCCCACAAACGGTTCCTTGGAAGTCAGTGGGATGTCCTAAGCTCGAATATACAGGAGGCAGGATAAGAGGTACAAGCTGCACCTGTCCCTGAGGGCTGTGCCACATGGGGAAAAATACTTCCTGCCACCAAGAGTTGCTTATTGCTGTTGTCACCTCTGTGGAAGAGGAACTGCAGTCTGGAGAGAGAGAGGATGAAGGTGCAGAAGTACAACCTGATGAATTATCTCCCCATGGCTCTGTGTGACTGGATCTAGCTCTTTGTGAGCCATTCAGGACAGCAGCTCCTCAGAGGTACAATACAAAAAGAAGGCTGGATGCCATGCTGCTGACAGGATTTTCTTGGAATGTGGCACTGTGATGTGGCTGGGTGGCTGGCTGCAAATCTGCTAGTCTGGGCAAATATCTAGTTACATTTCCTTTCATAGCTTACCCTTCTCTCTGTCTACCTCCAAAGTAAAACCACCCCAGAAACACTGATGCACAGGCACAATAAAGATACAACTGCTGTAACATGCACAACTGGCACAGGTTTGCATTGAAGTATGAAGAAAAACTGAACAAGTAGAGAGCTTGATACAATTCACTAGTGCACTGCATAATCTCAAAGCGTAAGTTTGACTTTAAATTTACAGAAGAAACATCAAAGACTAACCTTATATTGCTCTTCTGCCCTTTGTCGGCTTTCAATAATCTCTTTTTTAAACTCCACTGAGACTGGATCACTTCCCTTATGAACTTGCCTGCATGTACAGTGGAGGCAAGAAAAATGCTTTACTTAATACACAGTTTGCTTTATTTAAAGGCTAACAGACTTACTCTCCTCTTTCTAAGATGCCTGGGTGTCCATGACATTCAGTGTAAGAGCTGATCTGTGGATTTCAAATGAAGCCATGGTGTGCTTACAGACCCAACAATGTTTTGCTTTGTGCCATTTGATGTACATAGAATCATTGAATCATAAAACTTGGAAAAGACCTCTGGGATCATTGAATTCAGCCATTAACCTAACACAGCCTAACACTCCACTAAACTATGTCCACATTTATCAGCACTACATCTATATGTTTTTTGAACACTCCCAAATGTAATTCTGCCTCACTCTGTTACTCATTTCAGCATTGATTTATTGACAACCACGACAAAATCTTCCTCTGCCCTTAAGGGCACAAGATGAGATGCCTGAGAATGAGGTTAGTTGAACAAAGTTTGCAGCAGGTTTCTTTCTGAATGGAACCATAAAACAATCAAAGATCTCATTGAGCACTGCTATGGATTACTACTGAGTCTGGTCTTAGCAGAAGAGAAAAAAAAAAAAAAAAAACCAATAACTTAGCTGTAAACCAAATATATCAGGATAAGAAATGGCAGCATTCTGCACTAGTGGATATTGCACACACCATTAATAGAGGCCTCAGTTAAGCAAATCCCAGTCTTGTGAACGTGGTTAATTAACATGGTTAAGTAACACTTACCACTTTAGATGATTTGCTTCCTCTTCCTGAATATTTTGTTTGACTTTTAGTTGAAATATGGCATCCTTCATCTGTCTGGTTTTTATCCCTTCTCTGCCTTGGGAAAGGGCTGCAGGAACATCAGAAAGCCATACCTCAAACTAGACTGGATTTTTAATTGTGAAATCCATCCCTTAAGATAACTGTACCCATTAATACAGAGAGCTAAGGTGAGATTTCTCATAGAAACTACAGTCACAACATCTCAGCAATTCTGCAGCCTACAGATCAGACCTACAAATAATGCTGACCAAGTTTATGCTGCTTCATTACTTTACCTTCTTTTAAGTCCTTTATCTTCAATTTGCCTGGTTCCTGAATCAAAACAGTAGCTACAGCATGCGGATTTGACAAGTCTGTGGGGAATCTGAGGTTCTGGTATTCAATTTCCTATGAGATATAAATTAATAGGAAGAAATAGAAATATGGAAGATTTCCAGCCCAGAAAAGTAATTATTATCTTTTCACACCTTTAGTTTTTGAATAGGCTTTGATTGTAGCTGGCTGAATCGGTCTCTTCTCCACATCATGGATTTTCCTGCAGACACAGCTTTTTTCTCTGGGTATCTTTGTTTGTCAAAATGTTCTTTTCTAGATATCAGAAGGACACATATTGCTCTCATAAGTACTCTGTAAAAGGCATTTACGTCCAGTACATGCATTTACATCCCCTTTAGGTATACAAAGATACTGGAAATTTCCCTCCCTAATAACAACTGGAACCAAAATTTTAATCTTCAGCGTTCAGAAAAATGTTAACTACAGCCCCAAAGGCCTTATTACTCAAAACCCCCTGCATCTTGCAAGACCTCAATAATAAGAATAATAAAGAGTGGGAATAATGGAAGCAGAGGCTGCCTAACCCTTCTTTAAGGATATGTAACTTCTCATTATATTTATTTGTTTTGTTTCACTTCATATAGATTAAGGATGTTCTGAGCAAACAATGTAAAAGGGCAAGTCTGTGTATCAACAGTCAAATTACATTAGTGCATTTTAAGTCTCCAAAGATACCAACGTTTAAAATGTTTATAGCAAAATTGTATGAGATCCTACTATATAGGTATTTTTCAGAACTGGGCAAAAATAGTCAGCCACACATACATCAGATCCAGATGTGGTATTGATGTTCCTGTGAATACACACACGTAGGGTTTTGAGTGAAACTCTAAAATCCGTAACTGCATTGCCATTTGTGCTGTTCCATACTCAAGTGGGGAATACTTCACAGTTACTTTGACTTTTCCATTGCCTGGAATGATTCCTGTGGAAGATTAGAGGAGAAAAATATTGAGAGTCCATATAACATGAGCCCACTTAAGTATGCTGAAATTGATTCTGGGCTACTTTTATTTAAACAACTTAATGTTTGAGTGAATGGCAGTAGGCATGGAAAATATTTCAGGTGTCAAAGCATCTTTCAAAAACTATGTCTGTTGCCAGAAGATATTTTGCAATAGCTGAGAGATTTGACAGCAGGGCTATAGTATTTCATACTGCTGTGAAAATGACTGCCTGTTTACATGTAGAAATTCTTCACTTACATCTGCTAGGCTTAAGTCTTTGGCACTTTCTGCTTTCATGAGCAAAGCATTATAAACATATTCCTCTGTGCTCTTCCAAGTTGGGCCACTCATCTGGATTTGATGCGTCATCTGCCTCTACTTGACCTTATTTCCTTACTACCTATTCCATTATGTTCTCAACCACTTTAACTACCATTCATATCCCTAAACATTAAGGGCCTTTTCCAACCTAAGTGATTCAATGATTCTGGGATTACTGACCTCTGAGGACAATGGCTTGGAGTGGGAGTTGAAACATTTTAGTGCTTTTCAGGTGGCCTTCAGCCACAGTTTCAGGCTACCACAATTCCTGACTTAAATTTTACTGGGCTGATGCTTTTTTCTGGGATATTCTTTTGGGAAGACAAAGGCTGCATGTCTGGAATATCCCATATTTTGTCATAGCTGGGCATTACCCAAAGAAATCCATCAGCCAAGATGGCTATTTGCCATGAGGCTGCATATGACTGGCTGCATTTACCTGGAAAAACTCTGAGGCAAATCTTTTCTCTGTACAGCATGGAATACCCTGTCACAAGTAACCACACTTATTAAACACAAATCTAACAGTCAGAGTTTTAAAGAAGTCAGCCTACCAAACATTGGTTGGACAGTGAAGGCTCTGTGAGGCTGAATAATATCAATGTGGAATTCAAAATCTATGGGACAACTGCACTGCAATGGGATAACATGCTCCTTACTGAAAAGAGAGAAAGGAAAAATGAAGTTAATCAAACTACAGTTGGCCATCAATTACAAGCTGGGAAATTATATTGTACACAACATGCACTAAATTAGCTGCATTCAGAGGAGTGGGTTACTTATTAATGTGAAAATCATAATTCCTCACTGTTCCAAATTAGCAAAATATTTCAGATCTTTCATTACCTGAGGAAATGAGAGCTAAATCTTGATTTGAATGCTGGACATTACTTTCTCCTACCCAAACAGAATTTGATACAGAAAAGTTTTTAAAATCTACTCTGTGGAAGTTATTTATGTCCATCCTCAAATTCTAACAAACTGTAATATCTAGCAAGTACAAACAATGCAAACTGGAGCAAGAATGAGTACAGAACCAGGAATCAGCCTTTTCTCATGGCCCTCCTTGTGAAAGATGATAAGAAAGTACTCACACCTTCAACACATCAAGATGATTGAACTTCAACCACTGTAGAAATAATGAGGATGGGGCCTGATTTTCATAAAAGCCCTTTATGTCTCATGCAAGTTGTGTGAGGAGTATTAGCACACATCTTTTCAACCTGCCTTGCATTTGTATGCACCTATTTTCACAGACCAAACTGAAACACAAAGGCATTGGTGTACCACCATTCATCACCCTGCAAATCAAGATCAATTTACAGGCTTATTTCTGGTTTTTATTAACTGTCTGACTGAAATCCTACCCTGCTGATTAGCAAAGAATGCATGTCACACACAGTATTCCTTTGGAAAGCACATTTTAAAGTGCCTAAAGAAATAAGCAATAATAGCAAATTTCTTTTTTCTCTGCCTTTTTCTCTTGCCTTTCTCAAAGAACATGCAATGGCAGACTGGGTAGGCAATTTGTTTTAGGGTGTAGTGCAGCTTGAACAGTAACCAAAGTGCCTTAAAAACAAGATAAATATGCCACCTAATAAATATGCCTGATGGACCTTCTGTACTAAAGAGCAATGGTGGGTGGTAGAATATAGATTTTATCCTATACTTATGGAAGCAAAAGGCAATTTTTCCATGGACTTCATGGGCTGTGGATTGAGCTCAGAGTCCCTTGGGCTCTGTACAGCACCAAGTATCTCAGAGAACTTTCATTTTAAGGAAAGTTTTTAATAGTTTAATGCTGAAAAATACTGGAAAAAAATAGGTTTGAAACCATCAGTTTTCTCTTCAAGAACTCTTCCAAATCTCCTCAGGAGTATATCTGAGCTTCCCTGCTCTGTTGAAAAAAAATCCCATTATTTAAAATTGTATTTTGTACTATTTCTAATATCTTCTCAGTATTCTGAGAATATGAAAACTCTGTATACATCAGCATTAAAATGGAGCAAACAACCAGAATCACATCATGCCTAGAGGCCCCCAGAATGTCAGGAGTTATGTTCAGTCCTATAAGAAACCTGCAACATTACAATTCACTAAAGTTCAACAGATCAAAGGGAATTAGAAAAACAAACAAAAAGACACAAATATTATTTTGCAATGCTGGGCTCATTTTTACTGCAGAATTTTGCATGTTTCTTGTATGTGCCTTGCCTATTCATATTTCTGTGCTTCAGTAAAATTTGTGGGTTACTTTTAACTCACAAAGACAGAATCTACCTGCTAAGACCTTCAGTTCCTAGCATTCACTCAAATCTTTACACTAACACAAATCACCATAATTACAACTAATATAGCCAATATACTGCAGAACTAGACCCTAATAAACAGGACCTGCCTTCTCCTTTTCCCCCTCCCAGTTCCTATTAACAACTGTCTTGAACAGTCAGTGTGACATCCATGCAACAGAGTAAGATGAAGTTTATGTCATTAAATGTTTTTAAATACAAGAAGCAGGAAACCCAGCTCCATCTCTATATAAAAGTTAAGCTTGCACAGTATTTACTTTACTGTGAACTTGCACCTGAAACACTTCACGTACAAAATTATTTTGCAGTTCAGATGGTAGCTGAGTTCCTTAAAGCTTCCAAGACATCAAATTGTATGAATAGAAGAAAATGAGATTTTTCAGATTTTGGGCATGTCTCACAAAATGTGGACAAATGTCTGTCCTTAACTCACCTCTGACCAATTGATACATCAGACAGATTTATAAATGATGGAAATTCTACAACATTCACAGCAGGGTAAGCATGCATGGGAACAACTAAGGTATCATCTCCCTGCAAATAAACAAACAAAAAAAAAAGGGTGCAAATATTTATCTCTCACAATGAATACATCATAGAAAGTTAAGGGTTGGAAGGAACCCCAGTGACCATCTAGTCCCAACTCCGCCTGCCATGGGCAGGGACACCTCCCACTAGACCAGGCTGACCAAGGCCTTATCCAACCTGGCCTTAAACACTGCCAGGGTTGGGGCATCCACAACCCCCCTGGGCAACTGTTCCACTGTCTCATCACCCTCACAGTAAAGAACTTCTTTCTAATATCCAACCTAAATTTCCTGTCTTTCAATTGTACCCATTGCTCCTTGTCTAGCAATACAGATCCTGATGAAAAGTCCCTCTCCAGCTTCCCTGTAGCCCCCTTCAGGCACTGAGAGGCTGCTACGAGTTCTCCACAGAACCTTCTCTTCCCCAGGCTGAACAGCCCCAGCTCTCTCAGCCTGTAATGGAAGTAAAAAGTTTCTCCAGTAGTTGGCCAGTAAGTGGGCATAAAACACCTTCAAGGTTATCACTGTGTTGTACCTCAGAATGTTAATCCTCTACCTGCTTTCAGTATCCATCTTTCCATACTTTACACAACTCTCTAGAGCTCCTCCAAGCCTGCTCATCTAAGACATTACATCAGTGTGGCACAAAGACTGATCTACTGGCAAGGAACACCAGAGTGAGTTATACAACCTTACCTACAGCTCTGGGATGTTTACAGAGAAAAATTTTAGATGCTTAAAGTTAAATTCTCCAGTCAGGACTTACTGGGAATAAATCCATGTGTCTCTAGAAGATTAATTGTACCTTCACTTTATCATAACCATCATATTCTAACAGTTGCTCAGTCATTACAGTTACAACTTTAACTGCATTTTATAATAAATCCTCACCTCACAGTGAATTCGGATGCAGTCATAGTAATACCTCCACTCATCAGGGCAAAAATCAACAGTAACCACCAAGGACAAACCAGGGACAAGCCGGTGCTAGAAAATGACCCAAAACAAGACAGAATGCATGTAAAAGCTGCTTATATGACACAAAACCTGTGCTGCATCTGAAGAGCAGTGTGAAAAGTTTCTGACACTTACTGTTTTGTTGTATTTGATCTGAAAATACATTGTCTGGGGTGGTATTATGTGAAGGTTTAGTGCATTGGCAGAAATATTTATCAGCTTCTGTAGAACAAAAGAAAACCAAAACCACAAAATACTTTACAATATAAGAGGTCAATTAAGGATGCCAACTGTACTTTTTATAAAACACTCCATAGCAAAGAAGTAATAATTTTTACTTTAGTAGAAATAATTCTAAAGATGCTGTGAATTTAAAAGAAAATTATGCAAAACTTACATCCTACATTTTTATTCTTTGGAAAAAAGTCACAGTTCTTAACAAAGAAATAAGAGTTAGTCTTGCTAGAAAGATACTATTGTTGAATCAAATTCTGGTCCTGCTTTGTTTATGCGCAAAAGGAACAAAAAATGAAACAATTTACTGACAACTTTTAGAGACATCTGAAACAACAGGAATTGTGTAATACTCCATGGTTTTGTTTTGGTTTACAAAGCAACAACCCTTTGGATAGTGACAGTAAAGACTGTAAAGCCTGCAGCATTTGTTTACTTTCATTACATCTGGAGAACCTAGTCCACCATAACCACCCAACTTCAGTCTCAACACACTTACCACATGAACAAAAAAGGCAGACAAAGGGAAAGCAGAGAGAAGGAAATACCCAAACCATTCACAAGGAAAGGTAATGAAACACATGCACAGAGCGTCCCTTCTCTGAATAAACTGTCCTTGGCAGAAGACAAGAGGTGCATTCAAAACTTTCCCACCAGTGAATATGTTTGCAGACACAGTGACAGTCCAAGGACATTTTGGACACAAGTCTCTGATGGAGTTAATGATGAGCAGTCACATATCACTAACACTGCCTGCAGACACGGGAAGCAGGGGGTGCAAGGGAGGGTGATGGGTACAGCAGGGCACTCGTCTGTTCTGTTACCACAAGGCCACTGAATGGAAGTGCTGCTTTTTAGAGCACTCCACAGAGCAAAGGTCTCATGACCACAAGCAGTCAACTCAGATTCTGCTGTCCTTTTATGAGCCCCAAGGGGATGCGTGTTCCAAAACTTACCAGTATCTGTTGGTGATGTTTTCCAACTTCATACCCTCCGTAGTGTAACACTGCAGGCTCAGCCTGTACTACCCTGCTCCTCTGAAATTCTGAATAAATCTCTACAGATCATAAAACAGGGAGAAAAGGAAACCAGGTGAAACACACGATGATTGCTACTTGCATTGATGAAGTCTATTTATGCTACACCCTCTATATTATAGAGAAATAAAAATGAGACAGATTACTTCTCCTGTTAAGCAGGCATGAATTTTTAAACGGAAAGTTAAGGCAGCATCTACTACCCCAGCAGATCCATGATCCTGCCACTAATTTATCTCTTGGCACCACAGCTTCAACAAGCCACCCCAAAACTTTAGGGTCTGCCAGGACCAGCACAGCCACTGTTTCTTTCCTGACTACCTCCCCTATGATTTGGGCTTGCAGGAAACTGTAATTTAAGCAACAGGATGGGAGTTTTGTCTGTGATTTGCAAAAAATCTAACAGCCAAGTGTGTCCTACAATCGCTCCAAGGTTGGGGGACAGTCAGAGAGCAGAAACTTACTTGATTCCAGCAGGTGATTGGGGACAGCATGTCTTTTTTTAGGTTCCTCCACGAGGCTGCCCAGCACACTGGGTATTTTCTTGAAGGAGCCCCCAGTGACCGGGGTGTCTGTGGAGGCCGACTGAACGAGATCCATGTTAGGACAGAAATGGAGTCTCAGTGGCACTAAAACTCCTCAGTGCCTGGGGTCAAACAAAAACAACATCATGATCAAAATATCCTCCCTTGCACTGGTAATATCTGCTGCCTAAAACTGCCTAAAAACATTTAGGAGATGGAGTTATTTTTTTCCCCTGCTGAAGTAGATTTCTCTGTGTGTTAAATACAAGGAGACTGATTTCATGAAACCTTGCTCCCACTGCAAGGCCTAGCACTTTGGGCATGTTCATCTGTTCTAAGATTTACTGGGGACATTTGTCTTTCAGGTCTGTGTACAACATCCCTCTCTTCCTTCACGAACCCCAGCACAGAGGAGGAGAGGAGGTTCTGTTAATTCCACTATCTGAACTGATTTCTGCAGAGGTGTTCTTCCAATCTCTCTTAGGTGTTTGAGTTGTTAACTTGCAGATTACTTTTTAATTTTTATTTTTTAAATATTAATGTGAGGGATAAGAAATCTGGCATTTGAATCTTGTGTTTGGATAGCATCATCTGGGTTATTTGTTTAATAAAGATAACTGTAAATGCAGAAAGCCACGGGCATTACAGATCTTGTGCTAAGTATGCACAGTTATCATAACATAAACTTCTCAATGACAAGTGCAAATATTACATAATAAAGACACCAGACACAATCCATCCACCAGAAATTATCTTGTGAATATATCACACAGAGCCCTTGGCTCTTGTATGAGCTGGAGAACTGTGTGGAGAAAAAGACATTATATTTCTGGAGCAAGTACTGAATTCAAAAGCCATTCTGGGTTTTTCAGCCCTCAAGCAGGCAGCACTCAACAGTTTCAAAGCTGAATCATTAGTCCACCTCCCCCATTACATTTTATGGTCTCATCTCTGGTATTTGTCTGGTTTTCTAGTCTGCTTTAGATCTTCCAGGCACAAGTTGAGAGGTGCTTCAAGCTCATAAAATGCTGTTTTGATTTAATGCTTTGTGTAGTATTAAATAATAAATAAGCAAGAAGTTTAAAATAATGTGCTACCAGGACCCTGGCCTTCATAATATTTTCCACTCAACAACTCCAAGTACAAATTTTCCACTCACAACAGAAAACCTGTAAGAGGAGCTGCATTATTGTGCACAACGGTAAATTTCTTCTGAGGTGCGAGACTGACAAAACTCAGACAAAAACACTGCAAAAATTTTTTTAAACATAAGGCTGACATTCTTTCCACTTGTTCAACTTTAATTTATACCACTGCCACCCTCCTTCTCTTGGTCAGCATTCCGCATTGGGAATGCAAGTTTGGAAAAGGTGCAGGCAGACATAAGTCTCCTTCTCAAAGGATTCCTGGCATAGCTTTTTTGGTAATTTAGAGTGATGATGCCATCATGGCCCACCAACTTCAGTAATACACAGTGTGTTCCTCAAAGGGTAAACACAGGACAAATCCTTAAGGTCCTGAAATGTCCAAGAACCTGATGTTCTTAGGTTTTCCACGACAGCTGTGTCTATCGAGACTTTTTTGAGTGTGTGAAGCCATCAACAGAACTGTGAAACCCTGGGCGCCGATGGCAAAACTCACCCCAAACGCCCTCAGACCAGGATATCGCCCTTCTCCTGTCAGCACTTGGGCTTTGTAATCCCTTCGTGTCCCGGTGCTGCTCGCACACCTCACCACACCCAGGGACGCGGTGCAACGCCCTTACAACTGCGTGGGGCTGGAAAAGGCATCGCTGTACACACAGCACGTACCGGCCCCTCAGCCGCCGGCCCGGGGGAGCCTCGCCAAACCCCGGTCCTCCCTCGCAGCCCTCCCGGAGCCCCGGCAAACCCCGGTCCTCCCTCGCAGCCCTCCCGGAGCCCCGGCAAACCCCGGGCCTCCCTCGCAGCCCTCCCGGAGCCCCGGCCCAGCCCGGTTCCCCCCCGCGGCCCGGCCCGGCTAGGCTCGGCCCGGACCTGCCCCCAACNCGGCCCGGCCCGGCTCGGCTCGGCCCGGCCCTGCCCTCACGGCGGCCCCGCGGCGGTCGCTCGGCAACGGGGCAGCCGCGCTGGGCCGCACCACTCGAGGCAGGGAGGGATCCCCACAGCCGCACTTCAGCTCCTCTGATGGCCAAAGTACGAAATAAAGGAAAACCAACTTTTTTCTTTTTTTTTTTTTTAACCTAGTAAGTGTCGTTTTCAGGATTCCCAGTGTGGCCACATACAGAGCAAAGTCACTTTAAAAATCCACATCTATTAACACATAAATTGTTCTTACTTGGTTTAAAACAGATTTTGAAAGTTTAATCACAATTTTTTTTAAAACGCTCTTTTTCTTTTTTTTCCCCCACTATTTCTACGTTCTTGCTCTCAGCATTAAAGAGCCGTCCCTTGAAAAAGAATCCTGAAAAGCTTTCTGCTGTGTATTTTTCATACCACAGATAAATTCTACAGTCAGAGCAATACAAAGCAAATAATTTCTTTTATTTACTCCTAAAGTTAGAGTCCTTTGAAATTGTGTGAACACATTCAGATGTTTCTTTCCCGATTTAGATATCAGACTTGAAAGAAATTCCAGCTGTGTCAAAGTTACAAGGGATATACTGAGTAGGTATAAAAGTAAATGCACACAGCCATTGTTTAATTAAACAAATACCTCATTTGGGGCTGTGTGAATTCTTGGTAATAATTCTCTGTAGCCTGCTGCTGCTCTTAGGTTTCCCAGCCCTCACTGTCTGTCCCACTGCGCTGACATCTGCTGTGAGCCAAGCCATGGTTTGCACAGGTGAGAATTTCCCAGGTTTTATTTTGCATCCAGCTTCTTTCAAACGCTCAGCCTGTACATCAATAAAATGAGAAGGTCACAAAATATTCATTCACACCATTGGGGTTTAAATCCAACATCGACTCTCCAAACTCCTGAGCCTATTTCAGAAAATGCCCCACACTCCAAAGCACATTCAGGAGCAAAGCTCCCTCTATTACACAAATGCAAACAAGAGTGCTTGGTTTCAGGGTAAGCTGTTACAATACAAATGGAATAATAGAATATTCCTTCAGCCAAAGGAAGAGAAAGACTTGGCGTCCCACTGAGATGATGCAGCATTGCCAGTGTGGTTTCTTCAGACTACTCCAGCGCCGTTGTCTGGCTGCCTCTCAGACCCCCTTTTAGCAGCTTGTTTAACCCTTTGGCTGTTTTCAACCAAACTGTGGGGAAGCTGATATCTCCAGGAAACGAAAGTCACTACAAATGTAGTGTGGACAGGGGCAAGGAAGACTGGAGCATTTGTCCTTTTGGGGAAAGGGATGCTGAGTGTGGTGGGTGAGCAGGACAGAGCAAATGTTGCCATTTGCCTGACTGCTGCCTGAGGCTGTGGGGAGAGATGAGGTGATGTGTAGGGCACCAGGGAACACTGCAACTCGACAACCTTAAGGACCACAGAGATGACCAGGAGTTACTGTGGTCGAGGTGATGTGTAGGGCACCAGGGAACACTGCAACTCGACAACCTTAAGGACCACAGAGATGACCAGGAGTTACTGTGGTCGAGGTGATGTGTAGGGCACCAGGGAACACTGCAACTCGACAACCTTAAGGACCACAGAGATGACCAGGAGTTACTGTGGTCAGAGTGGGCATGGAAATGGCAGCACTCACTAGAAAACCCAAATTCTTTCGTTGTGCTGCTCAGTGGATGACTTGTTTAATCCAGTGGCTGGATTTCAGTGCACAGTAATTAGCCATATGTTCCCTGGCCATGGTCATGGACTTTACTGGTAAACCTGGAGCACATCTGTGTTCTGGGCAGCCTTTCATCAAATTTGACCTGTCTGGGCTAATGGGTGGTGGTAAATTGGAATAGGTAGTAAAAGATGTTTCAAGATGAGATGAGGACTGTCATGTTTTGAGAAAGAGCACTGGTACAGAGTGCAAACTTTGGCCCTTTTTTGAAGCCTTATTCAGTTTTGTGCTACAAGGGAACTTGGCAAGTGTTTGGAGTGCCTTGGCAGCTGGGAGCTCACACCCAGGTAAGCACACAGCCTCTTTACAGTAGTTTTGTCACAGAAACAAAACTGGTAACAACAAAATGTGCGCTGCTGCCAGGGGAGGCAACTGTTGAGGAACTGTCTTTGGGGAGGGAGCTCAGGATGGTTGGAATCCACATCCCAACAATGAGGTACCAGGGGGATCCAAACACAATGACAACTTGCAGCCTGTAGCATTGGGACAAAATACAGACTGGCTGTTTCTCCAGATGCTGGATAAGAGGGTGAAGTCCAGGGAGCATTTAGAGTCCTCTTTGGAAGGGGTGGGAAGAGCAGACCCCCTGTTTACCTCAGACTTGAGGTTGTCTTTGGCTCTGGCAGCTATGCTCACCTGGACTTGGTGGGACACACAGGCAGCTGGCTCACCTGCAGCACGGTCTGCCAGTTTCCTGACTTCTGGCTCTCAGGGGTGTGTGCTTGCTGTGAGAGGCATGTATACAGCTGTCGAGAGCAGAAGCAGTGCAGACAGCCTGAATCACATTCCTTTAACTCAGCTTCTCAGCAGAGCACTTATTCCAGGGCTGTACTTCCCCTTGATTGATTGCCCCTGCCATTGTGGGGCTGACATCTTCCACGGGAGTCCTGCTTGGTCCCTTATCGTGGGAGCATGAGGAATGATCATTCCCCAGCGACAGCCATTGATAACGGTGAATAATAACCAGGAAGGGAGGCAGACAACAGTAGGAACATGCTCCAGAGCGGTGCTGTAATGCTTGGGACAGGGCGCTTCTGCAAAGGAGGAGGAGAGCTTGCAGGGTGAACGGGAGGGGGGGTCCTGTCACTGTTAATGCTCTCTAGAGCTCAGCAGCTGGAGAGAAACATTGGCTAAGGATGGTCAAAGCTGGGAAGGAAAAAAAGCAAGAAGGGAAAAGGATGAAGTGAAAGGAGCTAGGAGCCACACTGGAGAGCATACAAACAGCCTGGTGACCTCTGATGCAAGGGATGAAGAAAACAGACTGTGCTTGACTATGTGGACCATCTTGACGATCTGCTTCTGGATTTCAGCTGTCCCGGTAGGTGCTCAGAACTGTTTATTGCCGTTTGCATGGAATCATATGTTATCTGAGTAATTGCACCTCTATTCCATGAAGTTGTGGTGTCTCTGTTTAAAAAGGTCTGTGTAGAACTTGGGATTTTTTAATTTGGATTTTTATTATTTTTGGTTGTGCTTCTTCCTGCACTAATTGATGCTGGCCAGATGAGTAGATGCTGGATGCCTCAGTTTCCCCACCTATATAAAGACAACAATGTTACTAACCTGCTTTGGCAAACATAGCAGGGGCTGTGATGAAGGAGAAAACATTTAATGCCATTTAGAGAAGTTTTACTGATTTACACCAGTAATCAATCCCCTAAGGGGCAATGCCCACGTCTAGCAGTGCATCCCCGGACTCAGCTTGAAGAAATGTGAAGCAATGTTTAAACCACAAAGTTTGGTTTCTTTCTTTTAGCTTTATCCTTTTACTGAGATTTTATGTGGCAGATTGTCACTGGTGAGCTCCAGGCACTTGGATCATTTGAGAAGAAGTGTGGAACCTGGGCTGTGATCTCCAGGTGTTGATCAGCTTATTCAGATTTTGAACACATATAAAACAAGGTGTGAAGTATGTCCAGCTTGAAGGTGAGAAGTTAGGAAAGGATCAACTCATGGTTTCATTGCAACAAATGGAAAAATCGATTTATTTGTCCCAGCAGGGAATTTGGTTCCAAGTATGAGAAAACTTGAGCTCTGCCTAGACATTTTAATTGCAGTGTGAATGCAATCTTCAAACATTTTGTCTTTTGATCATCTTCTGCAATAATAGTAGTGACTGTGATGGTTTTATTGTAATTTTTGTTTCTTATTCTTATTACTACCTAGAGGACTCTGTAAATATATGTCATTGCTCAGGGTAACTGCAAGAGCATCTCCTTCTACTGGTTCTTTTTCTAACCTTTCAAAATACCTGTTTTGATTTTGACAGGCATCTTTTGTTCTTTACATCCTCTCATTAAACTAAAACCACTTATTTTAAAATTAAATGGCTGTGAATTCTGTGGCTGCAAATATAAATTAAGAATAGTGTTTAGATCCATTCATTTTACAGTTTAGTAACTGTGTTGGCTGTTGATATCAGTCTTACAAACTGCAGCTTTCTGCCCATTGTGGACATCTAGTTATCACAGCTATTTCTGTTTAGAATGGGTTTGGCATTTTGTCTTTAAAGAAAGTATGGGGATGTCTTGCTCTCTGTCCTGGTTTCAGCTGGGATAGAGTTAATTATCCCTTTAGTATCTGGAAAAGTGTCAAGGAGTTCAAAACTGTTTCAGGGAACTGTTTAGGAAGAGACATAGAAACCGCACGTAGAGGATCCCCTTTTCCTCGTTCTCAAGCAGCGGGGGCAGGCTGTTTGCTCCCACTTGTGGAGGGTAAACACGAGTGAGACTGAGCACAGCTGGCAGCAGCGTGGGGTTATCCGGCCACGGCATGGGAAGCGGATTTCGCGTCGCTCCGCAAACATCCGCGCGCTCGCAGCCGGCCTGCCCCGCGCATGCCAGCGTTGGCAAAGACTGGCTCAGGGACAGCCACTGTGGAAAACAAGGTCTTGAAAGCAGCACCTGGGGGCTCTCTGCTTTCCCAGGGCTTGAAATCCTGTTAGCTGCACAGCTATTGCCAGGCAGTGATGTCTAGCTGAGAAGAGGAATAGGGTGGACATCACTTTGTGGAGGAAAACAGTAATTGTAAGGTGTTACCTGGGCTGTGTTCCTGCTTGAACAACACATTTCGTTTAAGGAAGTAATATCAGATCATCAGGGTGGTCTTCACAACTGGGTGTGCTAAAAGCGTGTGGCCTCGTTCCAGACATAAAGAAATAACAGAGAATGTAAATCTTTCTAAAATCTTTCTTAGGGCCCACATTTTTTAAAATAAAACAGTGCCCACACAATGTAGAGGCTTCTTTAAGATGAAATATTCTCCTGTTCCTGAGACCATTGTTAACATTATTCCTAGTATTTATTTTTACATATGTTCAGTATCATCTTAACAACCCACATGCAAACCAGACTGGTTGTGTTGGCCACTTCCAGTGCTCAGCATTCAAATCCTGGCATCAGAAGACAATTTCTTTCATATTAAGTCTTTACATGTGTGAGTACAGAAAATTCATTACATTGTGCAAAATTAGTGGTTTCTAGTTTATTTATTTCATGACACACAAAGACAAGGGAGAAAAATGCTGACGTTAAACACACCAGACCAATTAGATGAGGTATGATACACTGCTGAAGAGATCAAACTTTGTTCAGAAATACAATACCCCGAAACATTCCAGCCAAAATTGTGGGAATATGGTCTCTGTTGTCTGGTATGCTAAAATGTAATTGTAGAAAAGTAATAGTTCCCATTACAAGGTTTTCAGGGATTGTTCTTTCTCCCAAATCTAATCTGAAAGTGATCAGCAATGTTACAAGATTTATTAGTCTGAGCAGTAATATGATGCTGCCAGGTTAACTTCCCTGAACAAAGAAGATAAACAAATTCTATCTGATACTTTTCAACTAATAGATCCTGATGACTGGCTTTTAATCTCTTCAATATATGTATACATACATATGCATTTTTATATATATCTATGTACATAAGAGTTCCATAGTGAGAATTTATAAAGATTTTTAATTTATCCACGAGAGAGAAATTATCTAAGGTATAAAAGGAATCCACTTACATTCAGGGTTTTTTTGTTGTCAAAAAGTATAGAAACTGGTAAAAGAATAGAAATTGTAAAAGATTTTTTTTTCTGAATGATGCAACTCCTGAGACCTTGCTCTGCAAATAATTTTGCAATGATTTTCAATACATGTCATTTTAATGGTCTGTAGCTGTTTGTTTTGTTCACTCATTTTGGTCCAGCTACATAAAACATAAACACACATTTAATTGCTACACCAGGATTGAGCAGACACTAACATTTCCACATTGTTTTATGAGAAAGGAGGATGAGAAGGTGAGAAAATGACCTTAGGACAAACTACTGTCTAGGTTTTCACAAAAATCTGGGTGAGATTCTGCTTTCAGGTGGGATCCTGCAGCTACCAGATGGTAGCAGTGGAACAGGCTTGGGTGGTCTGCAACCAGTGGGCATATTTGGATCACTTGTGCCCAGGAAAATGACCTGCCAGGTGTATGGTTTAACACTGCCAGGGGTGAGTGATTAATTCTCTGTTACTCTAGGAGTTTCCAGCAGGGTCCTGGATGTTTCTGCAGTCTTTTGGAAGAGCATCCTGCTCATGTGCTTAATTTAGCAGAATAACACATTTTTCTCAATGTCAGTAATGTCAGCAAAAGGGAGAAGACAGAAACTTAGTCTGTGCTTACCTGCTGCTACTATAAAAATGCAGACTTAATTGGCAAAATGGACTGTATTTCAAGGAAATTGTTATTATTCCAAGGAAATATTGCCCACAATGAGTTGATAGATTTGCATGGGGAATGTGAGCATAAAAGGGGTAAATTCTGTCAAGAGTATATAAGTTTTAAGAGGAAAAGTGATTCCACTGCTTTTAAAATTTGTAGATCAAAGCTATTCCACCTGTCTGTGACCTCCTAAGCGTCCTGAAAAGGGAAGAAGAAAAGTGTATGGAGACTCTTTCCCTGGAGGCAAAGAATGGAACGACTGAAAATGATCTGCTCCTGAGCTCAGGTAAAAGCTGAATGAATGCACATGATAAAATCTGCTCTCACATGAGCTGGGTGCCTCAAACTCAGACACCCCCACATCCCTTCCCATAGGAGGCATGCACTTAGTATGCATCTCTCCTTTAGGAGCAGAAAAACAGGTAAGGTCTGTTACAAGGCTTTGAGAAGGAGATTTTGACCTTAGTGTGACAGGAAGAGTTGTGTGACCCTTCTAACCCAGTTGCTTGACTGCAATCCACACAACCAGAGAACACACCGGCAACAAAGTCTTGCAAATTGCAATCATCTCATCTAGGACAAGGTTTATTTATAAAGTCACCCCAGCAAGTGCAAATTTACTTAGCTATATTTGTCTTTAAAATCAATGAAGACTAGCAGCCAACATTTAAATGACGTGGCTTGAAGGTTCTCATTGCTTCCTCCTTGCTCTAGGTTACTGTCACCTAAAAGAGTTCTTGAATTTCAGCAAGGATTTATCATCATACAAAGGAGGGTTTTTCTGGCCTGGGAAAGTCTTGTGCTACTGAGTCCTCATCATGTAGACAGCTTCCCTTTCACAGCTGAGCAACTGGGGTCATGTGCAAGAGATTATTAAACCTTGCCTGTGAACTGTGTGTTAGTTCCCCCAGGCAGCTGCTGGGTCAGCATCTCACAGAGAACATTGGGTGTAGGCAACATATGTGACTTTTTTGGGTGTGACCAGCCATCACCACTAAGGATGGGGTTGTGTCACTCACAGACTGAGCTGCTTCTGGGTGACTTTTGTGGGCTGTGACATGGGCAAGGTCCTCACCAGCATGCAAAGGGAAGGAGCTCCCATGAGATGTGCTGTGTGTGGGCTGTCCTGGTCAGAGATAGGCTGCCATGCAGGGCTACAGTCATGGTTTTCTTCTTAGTTTCGAAACCTTCCTCTGTAACAGTGTTGGAGACAGAACTGTTTCACTATGACCTGGCTCAAAGGCAGAACTCAGAGGGAAGATCTAGTGCCTGGTTTCTTAGGATGCCTAGCATTTTTCTCTGTCACAGTTTTATCCCTGTCCCTCGCAGACTGAGAAGTGTGAGTACAGCTTCAGGGCATTACAGCCATGTAGCAGTGCCAGGATGCCTTATGGAAAGCTTCCAGGTACTGCACAAGACAGATCTGTCTCATTGCATATAAGAAGTTTGATGATACGAATAAATCAGTATTTTTTGTTTTCTTTCAGAGACAAGGAGGATTTTTTGTCAACCTATCTCTTTTTCTGCTTTGAGCCTATAACATGGTTCTAATGTTTAACTCTGTGTTTCCTTTTAACCGGAGCTCCAAAGATGGAGACAAGTTAAACTTCACAGGACTGTGAAGGTGTGGACCGGCACTAGCATTAGCAGGCAGGACCATTTTACAGATGGTCTTGTTTTATCTCAGTCAAGTAGTAGCTTCTCAGCAGAGACATAATCCAGTTTTAAATTGGAGCCACATCTTAAAATTCCCCCAGAGGCGTTTTGTTATTGGAATTTTTAAATGGCTAACTCTACCTAAAATTCTACTGAACCCTAAAAGGAATTTGCAGCCACGGTAAATTAGGGAGTAATGCTTTTATTCTGGGAAATAACACATCTGAAAATACCTCCAGCCTGTAAGTAGCTGCATGTCCCAAGTCAATGTGCAGAAAATCCCATACAGGGACTTCAGTTTGAAGAAGAGAGAAACAAAGCTCAGGAATTCAGTGCATGCCCTTGGTGGGTCATGCAGGGAGGGAGAAAGGTGACTGTGCAGGGTGTAGGGAACTTTTCACATCCTGTCCTTCCTGGACCTTCCCTGGAAGCTTTGATTGGTGCAGGCAGGAAGAAGGACAAGGCAGGGGACGAGCTCCTACCATGCTGCAGTGCCCACATCTCTGTGAAGATGCCACAAACACACAGATTTCATTCCTGGGAATCAGGCACAAAGTACCTGAGCAGCGAGTGTTTCTTATCCTCCTGCAGTAAAAGGGAAAAGGACTCTGCCCTTGTGCTAACATTAGCTTGGGAAAGGCAGCAGTGAAATATTAACATAACCCAAGTCACAGTTATGCTCTTTATTGTGCATGAGTGAAAACAAGATAATTCTCTTGAGAACAAGGAGCAGAGCAGGGAAGCTACTGGAGATCTGGGACCTCTAATCATTATGACTGTGTATTGCTGCAGAGAGAATGCTCTGTTTGCTACTTGAGGGAGATCCCAAAGAGCACAGGGATGTGTCAGGGAGGTGTTGCTGTGCTCTGTCTCCACTCCGAGGCTCTTTAGCCAGGTAGGGGTGGGAGGCACTGGCTTTGGTCTGTGAGGAATGGCAAGAAGTTCACCTGCCTGCAGGAGGAATGGCTCAGCAGTTTTTTGTTTTCTCCTTGATGAACACCACCCAATCTCATATTTTGCCAGCTTTTTCTGTGCACTGAGTCTTTTTGGGGATTTTATGCCTGTGGTGCTGGTGTGAAGGTTTGATAAACCAAACAGTGAAGCACATTAAGTCATAAGTATCACCCAATGTGAAGTTTTTCTTGCCTTTAAACTTTGTCTTTGAAGTAAATCGCTAGCAAGTCCTATAAACATTGGCACAGGGAGGACACTGGAGCTGAGGTGCCTGGCTGTGAACAGCTCTGTATTTTCAGGCACTAGGAGGAAATCAATACCTTTCTAGAAATGTAAATATTTTTGTCAGGCTAATGGAGCTTGGCCTTATAAAGCATGAAGTGTTTGAGGAGAGTGCTTGGTCAGCATTTCCTCCCCTCAGGTTTCAGGGAGCGTGCAGGGCAGTCGGCACACGTCCGGATACACCAGGCACAGGGTAGTCCTATGGCCTTTTTTTCCTCCTGTTATGTTACAGAAACCACAGAAAAACTTGCTCAAACCATTGGCAGTGAGTGAAGGCAAAAGGGAATGAGTCTGAGTGATTTCAACCTGTACCTGGAGGAGAGCAAAAAATGAAAGGTTAGAATTGCAGTTTCTCTGCGGTACAAAAAGCACAAAATGTAGGTCTTCTCCAATAATAAGTTCATCCATGCCCAGCCTTCAGCACCTAAGCAAGATGTCTAAGCAGAGATCACCGTCATGCTGTGCTCAATTGACCACCAGATCAGCTCCCTGATGCATCTTTACCAGCCCTGCCAGAAGACAACACAGCCAAGCTGAGGGTGCAGCTGGAAAATTCTCCCCCTCTACCTGTCTGTGAGAGGGGGCTATGAAAAGCCCATCCTTAAAATAAGCAGCCCTTGCACCTAACTGAGGGAAATGGGGTGAGTCTGGGCAGCCAAGCCCAGCAAGTGGTCTGTTGGTATTATTCACTTGCACTGCCTTGGCATATAGAAAGAGAGAAGTATTTATGGTGATAAAGGGATGACACTGATGCTGTTCCTCTCTCCCAGTATGATGAGATTATCTCAGTTGGTTAGAGCATGGTGCTAATAAGGCCTAGGTTGTGGGTGTGATCCCCAAATGGGCCATTCACTTAAGAGTTGTACTCTGCTTGTGGGTCCCTTGAAGTGCAGAATATTCTGTGATTGATGTGATCTGTGATTTAAATATCATTCTGAAGCTGTTTAAATTCCTAGGCACCGAATTGCAGAATGGGTGAGGCTGGAAGGGACTACAGCGGGTCATCTGGTCCAACCTCCCTGCTCAAGCAGGGTCATCAATTTGCATTTTTTCCTGTTTACAAAATTATTATGTGAGGAAAACACTAGGATGACTCAAAGTGGAAGCTTCAGAAAGACTGAAAGTAAGCTAAAAAATTCCCATCTGGTTTCCTTCATCTTTCCAGGGCCATTCAGTAGTTACCAGCGAGATGGGTAGCCAAGGGCCTGATGTGAAATTCACAATGACTCAAGTTGCTCTTTGTGTGTCTACTAGAGACCAGTGGGGTCAATGACCAGAATGGGACAGGCCTGGACTTTGCTGGGGCTGGTGTGAAGCAAGCTGGTCTGTTCTGTCCTATCCAGGTCTCAGCAGGACTTGCTCTGTCTCATCCAGCTTGCTTTTCAGAGCACTGAGCACCTTTGTTCCTGTAGCTGCCTTGGTCCTCGGGAGACATTGTCTGGTGTTGTGCTGCTTGGAGATGTCTCTCAGTGTTTCACTGTTGAAAGAAATGTCATGGTGTTATGTCACTGGGAGATGCTGATATTTCCTTCTTGCCCCCCAAGGCAGATGTGCTGGAATGTGGGATAACATGAGCTGCTGGCCTTCATCCACTGTGGGACAGACTGTCAATGCTCACTGCCCTGAATTCTTCCAGATGCTGACTGGCAAAAAAGGTAATGCTAAAATGATGATTTTCTTGCCCAGGTGTTTTTTATTAAACACTTATTTATTAAACACTTTATTTTTTATTTATTTACAAAGACGCCACTATCTGGTCTGAATTTGAAATGAAAATTTGTCCCTCCTTCTTTTAAAGAATGATGGCTATTTAGCAGGTCACTTTCCAACACTAAGCTAAATGTGGAAAAGCCTGCATTTTAAATAGCAAGATCTTTTATGTGTTTATTTATTTTTAGGGAGGTGGAAAAAAGTGCAGGAAGTAAATGGTATCCTGAAAAGCAGGGTTTTAGCATGGTTTCTTAACAAAAAGTGTTTTCTCCACTCTGGTTCTGTGTTTATTTCTGTTTTTCCCCTTTTAATGAGTCCTAGAGCCAGTGACTGATCCCAGATGAGCTTGATGAGGACAAAACTTCACACAGAATTAGGTTCACACAAGTTTTGGCAAAACAGCCAGTTAGGTAGGCAGAGAAGATCACCTTTTTTGCCTTCATCAAGACGAAATCTGCACTGGGGATTTCTCTCTCGCCTGTAACAGGATCCACACAAGTGGCACAAACTCATGGAAACTCAGGTTTCATGGCTCACCAAACAACTCACTCAAAAAGAGGTGAGCTCTAGCAATCCTTGTTGTCTTTTTTCTAGGATTTCTAAGTTAGAAGGAGGTGAAATTTATTCCCAGTAGGCTGCAGTAATCATGAACTATTAAGTAAGCCTATTTTCTCTTCATTTCTGCTTTTCAGTAATGCCTAAGAAATGTGTTTACATTTCTTTTTAGGGAGTTAAAGATTCAGATCAGAAGAGGGTTTTGCATTCTTCAGTTATAGGGCACAGATTAATGAGGTCCAGTACTTCCAGAAAAGTAGACAGATTCATTTTATGAAGAGAGGAACAGGAGACAAAGTATTAGATTATCTAATAAAGATTACATAACTCAGAGGAGAAGCACTTAGTGCTCTTTAAATTAAATCAGACATGAGCCACTCAGATTAAAGTAAAAACCATGCTACTTTCTGTACACACGAACGTTATCTGCCCTTTGAGCCCTATAATCCAGTTTAAAGCCAAAGGATAAACTACACAAAGGCACAGATCGCTGAAGAAACCATCTGTCTGACATCCACTCACAAACCTCTAGCACAGTTATCCGGGCCCTCAGACTGAAATCCCTGCTGGTACAGCCACTAGAGGGAACTGCTCCCTGCCTCTGGCCTTCTCACCGAGCAGGAAAGCAGGAATTTGTACATCCAAAGGTCATAATTACATCTCAAATGTTCACTGCCTTATCTTGGAGATAGTCTAGCAACTTAAACCTTTAGTTGCCCTCCTAATTGAGATACTGAGAACCATGTCTGATAAAAAATAATTAGAGTGACAGTGTTCAAAATAGAACACCAAGATCTGGTCCATTGGCATTTGCATCTTATTTCAGTCTCTGTATTTGGCATTTTGGGTCAAAGTCAGCAATAGTTTAACCTCATTCTCATGGCCACATTCTTTGATTTTATACTGTGGTTGGCTTGTGACTCCTGAGTTTAATTACTGCTACAGTCATTGCCCTGTTGGAAACAATTTTGAAAAACAAAGGTCTGCTTGCTTCCAAAGAAAAGCAAAGGTTTTCTCTCCTTGCCACTTACAAAGCAGATGGGCAACCACAAATGCCAAAGGCTCGTATATCAAGCCATGCAGATGGCTCTGAGCTCTGCCCAAACCCTGGTCTCTGTGCTGACATCTAGACTTGCATTTGCAGCCCAGACTGTCTGGCCCCTTTCTACATAGCAGACCAAAGAAACAAAATGGTCTGGAACCAAGTAACAGAACTGACCATTGTGTCTCAGGCAGGAGGTGAAGGAAGGTGTGACATTTGTGAGGATTCAGGGGCAGAGGAGGAGGCAACATCAGATGGCCCTGGTTTCAGAGCCATCATTTAGCCAGAGTTCCTTCTCACCTACACAACTCCAAAAGCCTCCAAAGTACCAGGAAACACCAAGCACAATCCTTAGACAGACTGCAGACCCCCAGTCTGCTCCGAGCGGGGCATGCTCCAGTTTCCCCAGTGTGTGTGGCACCCATAAGCAAGGAGCACAGTTAAACCTTTGCTCATGTCCATCCACATGCTATGCCTGGCATAATCTCCCCTGCTTTGCATATAACACAATAACGTGCACACCAACACAGAACTTTACCTCTTCTGGTCTGATCTGCTTTGACAGCCTCAGGCAAAACCCAGTCACAGGCAGGTTTACAAGCACAGTGCTTTGCTCCAGTTAAGTAAATGTGTCTAAATAATGGACACTGAAGTAGAGAATCTGCTACCACTCCACTCCCTTGCTGGCTGCCAAGGCAGATTGGGGAGAACTGTTTGGGAAAGCTCTTTCTTTCCTGTTGTTGTTGCACTGTAGCAAGGCATAGAAACCTGTGTCATAAAGCAATCTTGGCCCTTTCAAAGATGCTAAGCTGGAACAAGACGTTCAAAAAAGCATGAGAATAATAGTCTGATAAGGACACGCCCAGAGCTCGTCCCACTCAGAGTTCTCAGCATGTTTGCTGTGCCTTGCAGGTTTACAGAGGTGAGTTCAAATCAAGTGCAGACATGCTGTCAGGTCACCAGCATTAGCCCAGAGGTAGCAGGAACCCTGACTCTGTCCTGACAGTTCCAGCAGGGCTCCAAAGAGCATAAATCATTGCTGAACATGGCTGCATATGCACCTCCCTCTGTTCCCTCAACGCTGTGGGGATGTTTTGCAAGAGCTAGACATCCTAGAGTCCTCATGGCTAACTGTGTGGGCAAAAACCAAACTTTTACAGTGCCCTCTGGCAAGGCTTGTACTAAGAAGGGCTGCTGATTTCATGTCCCCTCTGAGTCCCTGCTAGCATTGCCATCACTGCAACAAAGCCAAGATTTCACTCCATGTTTCTAAAATATGGCTCTTACCTGACAGATCAATGTGATTTGGACAGTGGGCAGTGGTTTTACTTCTTTGCAAAAGTTTCCATTCTCTTCAGCACATAACTTACATGCCTGTTAGAATAATTTTCTTCCAGTGAGATTGTAAGGGGTGTAGGGCAGGACTTCCCACTTCCACTTTAGGGCCAAACATTAATATGGATGAGTTCGAAACTACTCTATTCAACCATGTGCAGCTTGCTGGTCATTCATCTCACTCACTTTAGGAATCTAAAAGTCAGACATCCCAGCAGAAGAGGGTCAGACAAATTGCCTTCTGCAGATATCCGAAAAATGAGTTGAATTCTGGAAATGCCTATTTTTCTCTGAAGAGAACCACAAGGGACACAGTTGAACTCAAGTATTCAGCTTTCCAGAAGCTGAACTTAAGTGAGGAGAATTTTTTCTTAATTTGCAAGTAAGCAAGGAAATAAACAGTGTAAAATAATGCCCAAACTTGAGTGTGGTGAAAAGACTTTTAGTTTTCATTGAAATCTTGCTGAAAATCTGTGACCATCTACAGTGTTGTGCTCTATTTGGAGCACGACAAACCACAGTAAGGAGGTGGGAGCATTCAACAGAGTATCAGGTTTGCATGGAGTTTGAATCTGTGATTGAACAAGTCATGTGTTTGCTGATCTTGGAATAGTGGCCAAGATACACCAGATGTACTGAGCAGTATTATTTATGTTGCAATTAATAAAAACACATCCATCACAGTCATCCCTGAGTGGGCAAACAATATTATGACCCACACAAGTACACTGGGCAAGTATCAACAGAATTAGCTCAGCTCCATTTCGCCTCCAGCTATGCAGAGTGCACTGCCTGGGGGAACATATTCTCCTGGCTCCTGGAGCAACCCCACATGGTGAGTGGACCCCGAGGACAACAAAGATACAACTGGGAATGGTCATACCTCGTTCTGTCTCTTTTTATTGTTACCACACAGGTTTTGTCTACCGAAACTGTACAAGCGAGGGCTGGTCAGAGCCGTACCCAAGACCCGACATCGCTTGTGGCTACAATGTCAATGACACAACCAACGAGGCCAGAGTAAGTCTGAGTGCCCATGACCACAGATCTGCTGCTTTGGGGCCCTGGGGAGGAACATGTTAAGGAGAGACTGAATGTTGATGTGATTTAACTCAGGTGGGGCTATTGCTATTGGTGGTTTTCAGCACGAGTGCTTCCTGCAAATGATCAGAAGAGGTTGCTCAGGGTGAAATTTCAGTAGCTGATTTTACAAGTAAGGCATCTTTCTCTTGGTGTGGGCTGATCTCTACCAGACAGGTGAAATAAAGGTGTGATTGTATGTTCCCCTGCAGCGTTCCTATTTCATGACTCTGAAGACCATGTACACCATCGGCTACTGCACCTCCCTTGTGACGCTGATGATAGCCTTGGTGGTCCTGGCCTCGTTTAGGTGAGGAGAAACATCTCTAGTTTGTGTTTGGACAGGGCTTCTGGCCATCTCAGCTGACACAAATCCTTCCACTGACTTCCAGAAAAAATTAAAAATTGAAGTACGTCTGAAAACCTTCACAGAAAGCAGTGGCAAAATGTATCTCTGAACCTTGTCTCCCAGAAAATGTCAGGGCTGCTCATTATATTGTGTTCTAATCTTCTTTCCAAAATGTGGCTGGATGCAAATGGCATTTGCACCAACTCCCTGCTGACTTCAGTGTCCCTTGAGCAGAGTGTCTGTCCCCATGCTGCTCTTTTGCCTACTTGAGACTGTGGCTAAAACTTTGTTCTAAGTGACACTGCACTGACTTCTGGCAAGGTGTTTCAGGTTTCTATTAGCAATCTGACAGTCAGCTTATCTTCACGCATCCCTGTAACCTGGAATTTGTACTGTGCTGCTTATTCAGTGGAATTAATTTCCCTTACAGTAAATGTCAGGGTGGCACCTCTGGGCAAAAGGAAACCAACTACTTTGCAAATTTATATTCAGGCTGCACGGCCTCTGGACACAGATTATGTGGAGATTCAAAACAGAAAACACTGCAGGCACAAATGCACTGTGCTGGCAGAATAAATAAATTCACCCAGGTGTGAATAAACACCTTGGGTTTATGTTACTCCAGAAAAGAGTGAGGGAGGGATGCTAGAACAAGCATATTAGCATGAAATCACAATTATTTTGGCAATGTTCAGCTTGTTTTAGTACCTGAGTGGAGCAGCTGTGACTGTAGCTTTTTAAGGTCTTCTCTAGGATATCCTTCTTGGGAGATGCATTAGTCTTCCTTTCATAGACAGAACAACACTGTTCTTTATTTGTCAATTTAGCATTACTAAGGATTGAAACCTGCTGTTTACAGCCACAGGCTCCCTACATTGGTAAGGAATGTCACTTTACTGGATCTCTCATTTTTTTGCAGAAGACTTCGCTGCACAAGGAACTACATCCACATGCATCTCTTCACGTCGTTCATTTTGCGAGCCTCATCCAACTTCATCAAGGACGCCGTTTTGTTTTCCTCCGAAGACACAAATTACTGTGGGGCATACACGGTAACACTCTGCCTGCCAGCTTGCTCCACCCCTCAGCTTCCCAGCAGGATCCTAGCAGGATCTGGTGTGCAGGGAAGGAAATCTCCACCCCAGCTTTGTATTCATCATGAGGGGTTATGGGAGAAGAGAGGTATGCTGTGTCTCTTCTCTGAGAACACATTCAATGTTACTGACTTACACTGCAGTGTGAGACCTGACAGTAAGATACGGGCTTGCACTCAGGGAGTCTGGGACAGGAACCTCCCAAATTTTGAAATGTTTTTGCCTTTTTCTTTTTATTGGCAGCAAAATATTTTCAAAAATTTGGGGGTGAAAGGGGTGAGCAACACTGGAGGTGATGGTCAGTGCTTTAAACTAAAAGATAAGAATTAGGGAAAGAAACAAAAATAGGCTTGTTTTGTTTTACCCCACTGGTTTTGCTGGATTTTTTGTGGCTGAAAAATAACATTTCAAGAATAGTTTAGTTTGTCTTTATCAACTGTTTTTCTTGGGGACAAAAAAGATTGTTAATACATTCACCTGCTTATCTAAGGTGATATTAGTGTTAACATCTGGTACTAAGAAGGTACTAAAAGTGAAATTCCTCTGAGACAGTAACCTGAATCCATGTGTCCATGATATACTCAGCTCTTCTAGTGAGGCAGTTGATTAATGCATTTAGGAGTGCCAGCCCTGCTTTCTTGTCATGTGAATGCCTGTCTCAAGGACACCCATTTAGTCCCCTAATTGCTATAAAATCTCAATTTGCCAAGATTAATTTACAGCTCACTCTTTCTGTTAGGAGGTAGACAGAAACCTGGGCAGTAGCTAATTATCTTCTCTTTCCTCAGGCTGGCTGTAAGCTCACCATGGTCTTCTTTCAGTATTGCATCATGTCTAACTACAGCTGGCTCCTCGTGGAGGGACTGTACCTCCACACTCTCCTGGTGATTTCTTTCTTCTCGGAAAGGAAGTTCCTGTGGTGGTTCATCGCCCTCGGATGGGGTACTGGTTCTCCCTTCACTAAGAATAACTGGTTTTGTTTTGTCTTTGGGATGGACTCGTGAAGCAGTAACCAGTTTTTCCAATTGCAGGGGCCCCAATGGTGTTTGTGGCTGCATGGGCAACTGCCAGGCAACTCCATGAAAATATTGGGTAAGTGGTATGGAGGGGAGGAAGCTGCCATGCCAGGGAGAGCATGCAGCCCCTGTGCAGGCTGTTCCATCGTGTCCTGCTCATTTCTAACTGCTGGCAGCCAAGGAAATCAGCCAACATCCTGCTGTGGTGGGAGCCTGGATCCTGGTGTGGGTGGGAGTAGAGGTACAGCTGAGCAAACTGAGAAAAAGCTTCCAGTTCCATTTGAACATTTTCAAGGGTAGAAGGTAGCTTTCAGGTATGAGTTCAGACCACAATGTTTTCAGTATCGCTATTTAACTTTCTGAATGGTGAAACTTTGTTTCTTTCTCTTCTCCCTTTCAAAATTTTGAACGGTGTTTGTACCTTGAGGGAAGGGCATCTTTTTGTTCAGTGCGGGTGGGCAGTTTTCTGTCAGACATGTTGTACCACTGAGAACTGGAAATTAGTTTTGTAGAGGAGGGAATAGGGGCCTATCTGAGGTACAAAACAGACTAAACCTGTTTGAAAAGACACCATTGTTTTGGTAACTGACTGCACCTTGTCTTCTATTTTAACAGGTGTTGGGACATTAACACTGATGCCAATACCTGGTGGATCATTAGAGGCCCCATAGTTTTGTCTATTTTTGTAAGTCTTTTCTGGGACAAGCACATTCAAACTCTATTTTCAAATACTGTGAAGTCAGAGAACATCTACTCCACACGCTTTAGAAGCGTGTTAATGAACTGATCTTACACATGTGTCTGAACTGGTGTGACCCATGAATTACTGCTTAAGCAACTTCTGCTCAGCAGGACTTAGTAACTAATACCCTGAAGCTAAGTTCACAAGGAAAGCTAGAGTGTCCTCCCAAGAAGTAAGAGCCTGAAGAAGATCAGGTTTCCACATCCTGTTGATTTCATATGAACTTGCTGGTTTGTGGAAGCTTGTTTTGGACTGTTTCAAGGAAGGCTCCAGAGGAGAAACGAGTGGCTGTACATTTAAGTACAATTACTTTTGTGTCTCCCCGTCAATGCCTCTCTCAGCAAAGCCAAAACCAACTTGCCTTACATGACCACTGGCTTTTGTTTTCAGGAATGAAAACAGCTCACAGGCTGCACGCACCACGTATTAGTGGACAGCACTGAGGCACTGCTCAGTGAATTAAGGCACAGGCATTGAAACTCAGTGTGAACATGCCCAGTGCACCAAGGTACTGATGCCAAGAGCAGTGTGGTGCATGTAACACTCAGCACCTGTGCTTTGAGCATTTGCTGGTTGTCTCCTTCAGAGCCTTAGGTACCGAGGGGCCAGAGCTGCTGCTTGGACATAGTTGTTCTGCCTGATGGAGATGCTCTGGCTCAGACCATGCTGCAATGGCCTCTCTGAAGCCCTAGTCCGAAAACATGTGAACTGCTGGTCACTCTGAAGTAACCTGCTGACACTGCGAGAGAGAACCCAAGAGCTTGTTGAGGTTTTCACGTTTCCATTTAAAAAATTGTGTTTGCAAAACACAAACTGCAGCACTTGCACACTCAGAAACCCAGGCAGCAGAGATGGTGGGTTAAAAGTTCTGCTCCCGTTTACCAGTGAACAATCCTGCATCCCCACAAGAGAAGCAGCAGACACACAAGTGAATTGGGATCAAGTTAATGAGGCCATGGCATTTTTCTTTGTGAAGCAACCCTCATGCTACAAGCCACTCAGCAATATTTAAAAACCAACAAGACTCAGGCATTCTGCAAGACAAAAAGCACAGTCCTAGTTTATCTATAGCCCCCACCCGCTATCGCTTTCCAAGCATCCTCAGAATGCCGATCCTGTCTAGTTTAGCCACTGAAGGCAGAAGCCGCCTGCATGACTCTGCAGGTTTTACCCCAAAGAAGCTTTACTCAAGCCCATAACCAAACAAACAGCCAGATCTTAAGAACCCAGATTTAATCTCTGTATTCCTCACAGCCCTCAGCAGTTCAAAGGGCAGGAAATCAGCACCGATAAACACCTTTGTGCTCCCGGGCTCACGCTCATTCCTGCGCTGGCCGCGAGCAATTCCTTCCGGCAGGAATCCCGCCGCTCCCCCTTCCCCTGTGGTTTTTATCATTGAAAAGTCCTGCTCGGCCTACACTGCTGTCCCTGGCCTAATGGGTTAAACACCTCAGAATACCCAGACCTGAACCCCCTTTGCTTCCCACCACCCCTGAAACATTTCAATCTCTCCTTCATGCTACCCACGTCTAGCTTCCCCCAGCTCTGCTCCTCTCCTTGTCCCTTCCCAGCTTCTTCAAACTTCCAGCCCTCTCCAGACACCCTCAGCAGCCCTGACCATGCAGCCACAGCTCCTCCCTTTCCATCCAGTAACTTCAAGGAGCTGTCTGTCCCATCTCCAGTAGCCCCACTTCTTTTAGGGACACCCAGCACCCAGAGCCCTGCTCCAATGCCCACAGGCACGAACAGCCACCATGAAGGGGATGCCCCTCCGCAATGGTGTTTCCAGGCACAGGGGAGGGTTAAGGTTGAGGGGTGTTGCAAAAAGGCTGCAGATGTGCCGGCTGTGCAAGCGAAGGGCAGATCAGCCCGAGAGAGACGGACACGCTCAGGCGGCTCTGCCTCCCCTGCAACTCCCACTCTTTGCCTGAGGGTCAAACGAGCAGAAACAGCTATTGCCTCATCTGCACCAAACTGAGTAGATCAGCATTTTTATCTGATATCCACTCTGCGAGGGGGAGGGGGAATGCAAAAGGAAGAACTCCAATGTCGACTCGCTGCCCTCCCCACTTTGAACGACTTTGCCTCGTGATCCCAAACCACACTGAGTCTTTTTGGCAGGGAACGAACAGCTCTTGTAGTCCCGGTTAGGAAGTGCCAGCTCCAGACTGTGCAGAGGCTTTCAGAACCCCACAGCCAGAAGGGACCAAACCGATGCTCCTGGTCTCTCTGCCCTTCGGTGATTTGCCTAGATAATAAGCCCTGACCATCTCTGTAACTAAAGCTGCAGCAAACTGGCAGGAAAAGCAAACAGCACCCAAGCCCAGGCTGGCCAAGCAGGCTGGAGAGGCAGGAACAGCGACTGGGATGGGAACATGGACAGAGACAGGCCAGACCCAACCCCTCTATTCTTTCTGCTCTGTCCAAACTGCCCAGACTGGCTCTATTGATACCTGGCAGTTACATAAGTGGATACTGGGCTTGTTGTTTGGTTGGTTGCTTTTGCATTCTTTTTTTTTTTTTTCCCCCAGATTAATTTCATTCTCTTTGTCAACATTTTAAGAATCTTGATGAGAAAGCTCAGGTCGCCTGAAGGACGGAGCAGTGATTTCAACCAATACAAGTATGTTCCTTACATCCCTTATAAGACATGCAAACCCACCAGAGTATTTCTTGCTCCTTCAACACCAGCTTTTCCCTCTGTCTTCATTTTCAGGAGACTTGCAAAGTCAACTCTCCTCCTCATCCCTCTCTTTGGGGTCCACTACATCATCTTTGCTTTTTTCCCCGAGGACACAAGCAGCGGCACAATGGAAATTCAGCTGTTTTTTGAATTGGCTCTTGGATCATTCCAGGTAATATTTGACAAGCTATTATGTCTTTAAAATAAGGAAAAGAAGTAGAACATATAACTCTGCAACAGACCAGAGTTTCCAATGGCAAAGCCAAGCTGTCTGATTTCCCTTGAGATGCCCCATCCCCATTCAAAAGCTGAAACTGCAGTTCAGTGACCACGGTTCTTTTATCTTTTAGGGCTTTGTTGTGGCTGTACTTTATTGTTTTCTTAATGGTGAGGTGAGTTTTGTGTGTATAACGTTCTTTTTTATTGCTGTAGCATGCCTCATTAATCAGTGGGATACATTCCCCAATGAATTACACGTTTTCTTCCTAGCTACCTAACATCACTCATGAAATACCTCCTAGATCTGGCAAGCTTTGGTAATTGTATGCCAGATGCAAACTTCACCTCTCAACTACTGCAACCCTTTCATAAATCAGATAGCATTATTACTGTCTGGAAACAGATGGTGGGAGCACCATCCCTCACACAGTCACACTGACAACTGATTGGTTCTAATGTATGATACTATTATCTGTCATCCCATCCATGGCTGTTTTCTTTGCTTGGGAGGGAATTTATCAAGAGCTATATCCAGTCCAAGTTTATTAGGATTCTTATAAGCTAAAGTTTTCGGTAGAAGGAACGTTTCCTCTACAGTTGCATGATAACTCCAAGGCTTCTGGGCTAGAACTTGCACTCTGAAATGCTGCTGCTGGTAGAGGTGGGGGGAAACATTATATAAACCTGGAAGATTCAGAGGTAATTAGAAGAAAAAAAAAAAGAAAAAATAAAAGTAGACCAGTGCTTAAGAGGAAAAAGTCACTTTGAAATGAAGCAGGTGCTTGAAATACTTTGACTGATCCTTTAACAGGGTTCAGAAAAAGTTGTTTTGAAATGAATATCTGCTTTTCTGGTGGTTTTTTTTTTTT
>VZRZ01006451.1:165080-176212 GCA_013398175.1 Climacteris rufus
GGCGGCGATGCCTCTCGCCGCGCTGCAGCCTCGCCCCGTCCCGCGTCCCCGCCTGCCACCGGCTGCCGGAGGGCTCGGGCTGTGTTCCTGCCCCGGGAACACGGTCTGTGGCGCTGCGCCGGTGCCAGGCGCTCGGGGACGGGGAGGCAGCCCCAGCCCTGCCCGCCCGCCCAGGACACCGCAGGAGCCCCCCGGGAGAGGCACTGGGGCTGCGGTGATGGGCACTGCGGTGACACCGAGCCACGGAGGCGCCTGGGAATACAGGGACACCCCGTCCTGCCCTCCCCGGCCGGTCCCCGCCGTGTCCGTGCCGCTGTTTGTGTTCCCGAAGCAGCTCGGCACCGGCTCCCGGTGCTGGGACGGCCTCGCACCTTGGGCTGTGTCCGCGCTCTTATCTCTTACCAGCCTGCTTAACCTTACCTATTTCTACCTGTACTGTCAGCAAAAACCTCTCTGCTTGTAAAGTTTTACGCCATTGCTGTTTTTCTCCCTCATGTTTTTCCATCCTCTAAAGAATTACTGATTGCTCTACTTTATAAATTTTTTTTTTTTTTTGTCAGAAACAGCTTTAAAAAAGCCCAAGGAAGTTGGGTGTTGCTGTGTCATCAGAAACTCTTGTTTTACTGCCAAATTCTGATTTTGACTCCAGCAGAGAGTCTGCAGTGACTGCACAGGGTGCAGTGGACAGACCCACAGGTCTCCCTCACATGCAGTCAGGGTCAGAACTTGGCCATTCCCTTTCTAGACAAAAGGAGCTGGAAAAATCTCCTTGTCCAGTATGGGGTGGTAGAAGTCACTGCAACTTTACCCTTCTTCCAGCTGCCATTTCTGAACTAATCAGTTGTCTATACAGATTGTCTCATTATTTTAATCCCTAAGCAATTTCATGAGGGCTTTCTGTGTTCCCTCTAAAACTACATTTATGTCTGCTTTGATTTGTCAGGGGGTGATTTCTGTAACACTATTTCTAGTAACAGTGAGTGTTCTGAACAATGTTTTCTTTAGTTTTCATACTTGGCATTTTAATGATAAATTCTGACCTTTTTATTTCTCTCTTCCTGCAGAGTCTTTTGTTTAAATTTTTCTCTACAAAGTTGTATACAATATTAGATTATATTTCTATCAGACAGGGAACTGGGATTTTCTGCTTTTGCAGCCCACGGCAAATTTTTGCAAGGTCTGTTAAAATTTATTTTGTGGGTTTGCAGTCTGCTTTTGCTTTTGCAGAAAGCAAAGAACTTTTGCTTTCTGAAAATGCTATCCAAACTAGCAAACTTGATGCCTGCCACATCCCTTTCATCTTAGGTTCATCAGTTGATAGAAGAGCTATATGAACATCCTGGGCTCTTTATTCCACAGGTTAAACAGCATTTCTGCATTACAGAGAGCAGACTGTTTACATGCACGTGCTGTTATACCTTTCCACTTTGGAGTTCCAAATTCAACAATATATATTTATTTTTGGCTCAAAAAGAACAAGCAGGTCTTGTTTTCTCATCTGTTGCATGAGCTGAGTAAATGCTGCTTGCATGAAACTGTGCTGAGCAAATGCACACTTGGACCAGACAAAATACTCCAACCCTTACCTGGCAAAAGCCTCAAGTAACTTATGCTTTCTGTAACATAGGCTCAATTCTGCAAAACGTTAGGCAGTTTGGCTCACAATTAGTAAAATCATTAAGCATAGATCTGCATTTAAAATATAAGTAATCCTAAAGACTTCAGCAATTAAAAAGCTTAATTTGTAATGGCGAGGGGTATTCTGCTGAACAAGATAATTTTTTTTCATGTAAAACCCATGTTAAGGCTGACATGAGTAAACACATGCATAAAAATCTTTGATGAATAAGGAAATTAAAGTGGTTACTTTTGAAACCAAAGCTGCTCCCCTGTCATACTTGTATTCTTTAGTAAATATATAGTTATCTGCCAAGCCTGTTCTTTGAGGAAAAATGGTGGTTGCGGACTGTACTTTTTGTGCAAATGAGAAATTGCTTTAGTATTTTGTATTTAATTTAGTTTCCCCAAATATAAACAGGAATGAAACTTGACTTGGAATTATAATCAACATTGAATAGGCACTTTCAGTCACTTTCCTGAAGTCACCCCGGAGAGGATGATTGTAAGAGTTGTTTAAATAGAAGAGCTACATGGTGTTTATTAGTGCTTCATTTCCAGTTGCTTGGCTGGAAACACCTTCTATTAAAGCTGTCTGGGTTTAGGAAGCCTGTGAGAACCCTGCCCCTTTTTCAAATGGAACGAGTTTATCTTCATTGTCTTATAACAAAACAAGCCATATGTTATCTGACTTTTCAAGAAAAAAAAGTGTGAAAACTCCTCTATATTATTTTTGAAAATCATCTGTGAAAACATTATTTTACAACAAAAATAGGTCAGTGCCTTAAAGGAAAAAAAAATTGTCTGAAAAATACATTACCTACATAATAACAACACAGTAAATGACCTTTAAAGCACTTCAGAAGTATTTTTGGTTCGGTTGTGTTAATGTAGAATTCTTGGTATATTGCCAGTTTCATTATTTTGTTTAGAAAGTCCCTTTTCTCTATTGTTTAAGTAGGCATTTCACATCCTATCCCTGGAGAGAAAGTTTTCAGGGAAATGTGTTCATAAATAATGGAAATTGCCAGAGACTGTTGTACAACATAGAAATAGTTTAATCTGGTTCATTTAAAACCATGAGAAGTTTAACACTGAAGAATCTGTTCCAGCTTTTCTCCTGCAGAAGCTTGGAGAAGATTCAGGACCAAAACCTGAGAGCCACCAGGGGCTTAGGGAACAGTTACCCAATGAAATATTTCACTTTGAGGTGAGGCACAACACAAGTGACTGAGTCACCACCAGTCCAGGTTCATTTAATCTTGAAGCCTGTTACTTCTGTAAATGCATTTTTCTGTTGAATAAAATTCTTTCTGATCACATCTTTCCCTCTTGGCATAGCAACTTACCTGGTGAGGCATTTAACCCCTCATTTTTGTCAGATCCCTACTTCCAGGTGTCTCTCCAAACAGAAGTTGACCTGATCTTTGAGACAAATAGATCTTGAGTATCTTGCAGACTGAGACTTTGTGAGATGCCCAAGGCCTGTATGGGGGGAAAAATGTTACCTTTGTTTTTGTGAGTGTGTAGAAAATGTTATGAGGAAGAAGGAAGAGGCTAGCTATCTCCCTCCTGTCACTCTTCTTTTGCATTCTCCTTTTCCTGGTAGTAGACTGAAAATCCGAGTTGAAGAAGCTGCATTCAGCCCAGGCTGGGTTCAGCCTCGCTGGGCCAAAGCAGAGCTTCTGGAATGGGGCAAAAACTCAGCAAGTTCCTGGCAAGCTGCTCAAGACCAGCAGCTTCTGGGAACACAGGCAGTCATCCTAGGTGAATCGTGCCGCAGGCAGCAGCATATGTAACATAAGGGGGTTGTGGGTTGTGCCAAGGCCCACACAGCTCAGACCAGCCCCTTATCACAACCACTTTACCTCAGCATTTTCCTCCCATCACTGCAAGTTACTGCAGCCAAGCGGACAAACTCCTCCTGGCGTGTAAAACATGTAAAGAGGAGAAAGCTCCTGGGCCAGATGGTTTCACTTTGCCTCCTGCTGGGACAACTCTGCGGTGCCACAGGAAGGCAGAATGGCCACCAAACAGGGGTGAGCACGTGTCCCTGCAGCCCCAGGCTCTCCCACTCACTGCTGGGTGTGTGTGAGGGCCCTGGGCTGCTGCACATGGCAATCACACCCAGTAACACCAACCAGCAAGGTCTAGGTCCTGTTGTCCATCCACATCAAACAGTATTGCTAAGGCACTCAGGGCTGGGTTAGAAACATGCTGGGAATATGGGGGTCCATTACAGTGACTTCATCCCCCACCTCAGTTGAGTCTAACAAGAAGAGAGACTTTAAGTAGGACAGGCTTAAAGGAATACATATTGTATCCTAGAAAGGACTATGTTTTCAATTCTGATCAGTTTTTGGACCTACCTCAGCATCACACTGCAGAGATCCAACACTGGGTGCTTGCTCATTCTGCTTTGGATTCAGCCCTTTTCAGAGACCTCTGGCAATAGTTACACTGGCTTAGGACATACCTCAAAACATTTGCATCTGACCACTTTGACAAATCTGCTTTGAAAAACACATTCAATACAAAAAAGAAAAACCCCAAAACTTTAGCCTTTTTAGCACTACTAGAAAAATTTGGGTCCATGTTTCAGTACTATGTAAGTTGAGGCAAATCACATTATTCAGTTTCTCAGCTGTCAGGTGCATATTTCTTCTCTCAGTAAAAACTCAAAGACCAATGGATTTAAAAATACCAAGTACATTAAACTGGTGAGCTCATCTCTCAGATTCAGAACTTGCTCAAAGGAGCAGTGTTTGTTAGGAGGAGATGAGATAACACCACCTCAGTCTTTTGGGGAACACTGTATGGTGCCTTGCACATTTTAGTGGGGACAAACAAGGTGTCTGCCTGTCAGTGTTGGCCAAGTAATGAAATTTTCTACCAGGATGGAGAAAGAAAGTGTAATGATGCTTCTTTTGATGCAGCTGATAAATGTATGTGTACTGGAAATAACTGGAAATGAAAGGTAAAAGACCACTGCAGCCAGGTTCCATGTGAATTCCCTATTCTAAAATAACACAACCAAGCTGTGTTTAACTTTCATAGATACCCTGGTTCTAGAAGACACAGAAGCTTATTGTATAAAAGATGAAGACACATCTAAAATAGGTTGATGTTATTTGCACTTTAAATGAGCAGCTGAAGATTGGCTAATTTATAGATCAAATATCTGACTCTGAAGGTACTTTGTATAATTGTGAGTAGAGGGAAAAAATTAGATTCTACTTTTGTTCTATTCTATTAACTTTTACCTTTATGAGTTTATTACTCTGAATGCACTCAAATGTCTTATGCCTATGCAGTAACAACTTGTCTTATTTCTACACAGCTTTGACAACTTTGACTGTGTAACCCATTTTAAATATCACAGTTGTGGTATTTAAAAACCTATCCCAACCAAAATACACTTTCTTTTTTATCTCCCCAATTTATAATCATTCCCACAAGATGGCCCAGTCACCCCAAAGTGGTATTGCTCAATACTGTTTGCTCTGAACAGTCAGGGGGAAGAGCAAATATTTTGAAGAGCAGCAGATGTAATTGTCATTTATTTTTAGCAGTATCATCAGGGTCACATAAGTTCAAAGGTTAAAATACTTGCATTGTGAAACAAGATCCAGATGAGTACTGAAGAATTTTCAGACAGTTGCATACTGCAGTCAGCCTTGGAGTGCTTTTTAGTCAAACTGAAAAATTTACCTGACAGGGTTGATATGGCCCTTAAGCAGCACACCAATACTCATTTGTGAAATCTGTGCTAGGAGTGTTGCACCTTCACATGTTTGTCAAAAGCAAGCAAAACCCATCAGAAAAAGATTTCCAAGAATAACATCATCCCCTTTATCTCAAGCTGCAGTGGGTGCCAGTCAGCTCAGTGTTGCTCTGCAGGAGCTAATCACAGGAACGCGATAGAAGGAACACTGTCTTATCACCCACAGGAGTTAACATTTATTATTGCCATATCCAAAGTCCAGATGCTGTCCTGCACTCTGCAAACTCAGCAGAGCAGAGCTGAGAGTGTGTGTGCCAGCTGGCCTCTGACCTGCTGCGTGTCGCGCTGGCTGCAGCGCACGTCTCTGCTCCTTCCCCGGCACTGCGAGCATCAGGATGTTGCTGGCCTTTCTTTCATCCAACAGAGAGGAAATAGCAGCAACTCCCTGAGTGGGTGTAGGAACAATCCCCTGTTTTGCAGCACTGCCCAGCCATCAAAAGCATCTGATCCTCCACCAAGAGTACCTTACTGCAGGCAGAGCAATGGCTCTGCAATTATATTTTGGTTTGAGGCTTGCTGCTTCTGTTTCTGATCTCAAGCCTGTATACAATAATGGTTGTCTATTTTTACCACCATATCAGTTTAATAAAAGCACTTACCTCTACCTACAAATCTGTTTGTAGACATCCTTAAACCACCACTGCCCTGGTGTCACTACTGCCAAAGTGTTATTTATGCAGCCCAGGTGCCTCACACACCACACCTGTGAGCAATGTGCGGTCACTAGGTCAGCAACATTTGCAGGCAACCCTGCATCCTACACATTTAGAGGCATTCATCCTGCTGCTCAACACCCACAATATTTCAGCTCTCTCCCTGCAGTGGCTGTACCCACTGTTACTACCTGTGCAGCTAAATTTTGTGTTGCTGCTTCTCATCACGAACACTGTGCAGTCACCACCAGTACCTTTGCTTGTCTTCATGCCTTTTGTACAGTCATTTACTGCAGAGTTCTTATTTCCACATCTTGAAGATTTCAGCTTGTTCCTGAAAGACAGAGCTGATTGGCAAAGCACAAGCTAAACAGTAAGACCACTGATGTTACTTTCTTAAGGATGGTGAAGCTGCAAGCAGAAAGGTGTTACTACAAAAATATAAAGTACCCAAATAAAGACATCCAAGGCGGAGTGCTCAGACACTTGTATAACTTGGCAAATAGCATTATTTGTAAGCCTGGCCAAGAGCAAGCCCTCTCTGGGATAAGCACTGCCTACAGAGTAATGTTTTCCTAATGCCAGAGAGGTATGAGGACAGGTATCAGAAAGGAGAGCAGCACCGTAGCAGTTCAGTCTCACAGAGGAAACAGAGCCAAATGAGAACTTCCTATTCCCAGCCCATCCTTTATACCCAACTCCACTGCTTTAGCAGTCAAAAATTCTCATTACACCTGTTTTGACAGAAAACATGTTGGCAAAGCACAGCATAATCACAGTGCATCGGCTTCCAGCAAATGAGAGCAAAGTGGAAGCATTTGCCAGTATGAACTCTGTTCTGATAAAGGTTGGCAGAATTCTTCAAGGATAACCAGTTTCATAAAATACAGCTGCAAAGGTGAAGCTGTATGACAAACACGTGGAATTTAGGGCTGGAGAAGCATTTCTTATGTTGAACATCTACCCTTATCCCTCCCTTGCAAGGTGAATTTAATTAAGACAATCTCAAATAACAGAGGATGCAAGAGCATGTAAAGAAACCCAAGTGCTTCTTTTACTTACCCAGAAGAACAAGGATGAACAAGAATAAATAGCCTTTTGTTATTCCTTATCCTAACACATTTTAAAGGGTAAAAAGTAGCTCCAAGAGCATTTCCCATTAAAAGTAGCAAAGGAAGAAGTTATAATTTTTGAAAGCATGTGAGGTAGTCTCTAAGTCTTCTATACACAGCATGTGTAACTAGCTATAAAACTGTATTCACCTAGACAGATCGAAATGATAGTTTTCATCCCTCTGTATTTCTATAAATCAGTTGCTTATCTGAAGAGTGCTTGATTTAAAGAGCTCACCTATTCACATGCTAACCAGTACAGCAGGAATTACAATGCCTTATTCCTGTATAAGGTTGGGACTTCATTCTCATATGTTCTGTACTGGAATAGTTCAGTGTCGTATTTTAAAAGCAGAATCTCCCTTTCCATCACCAGCAGCTGCAAGAGACTACACTAGGCAGACCTAAACAATTAAAAGCCTACTAAAGATGGTCACAACTGTGTGTTTTGTAATCAAACTTTTGCAGATGATCACTGTAAGTCTTCCTCTTCAAACAGCCCTGCCAGTTAGGCCAGTCTGTATTCACCCCTTACTGCAGTACTCTGCATTTACAGGATCAAGAGAATCAACTCCACTGCCTGCAGAACCTTTCCTGTCCCAGGGGAGGTTTTGTGTTCAGCACTTGCCTTTTCTCTAGAAGCCCAACATCGTTTGTTGGGAAATAACATGACCCAGAAGTGTTTTATGAAAGATGACTTGGCAGTTGTTGACTAAATCTCTGAAAGCTCCAGGCAACAAGTATCAAGCACCTTGTTCTCAGCACACACAGCATTAGAGATAGCCTGTCCCAGATCAGCTCTGTGGTGCTGCAGCTTTTGTGGGTTGCCTCTCACGTCCCCGAGGAGGAGGCAGAGGCGGCGCGGCTCGCACGGACGCGGGGGACCGACCCCCTCTAGCGGCACAAGGCCGGGCAGGCCGGCTCTGCTCGGCAGCTGCAGCGCGGGGCGAGCCCAGCGCCCGCCAAGGGATGACCAGCACAACAGCTCCTGTACCAAATGCACTTTAATGAGTTCCAGATTTTGTTCCCGGAAGGAATTTATACCGTGTCAGTACGTTAGGCAGATACAGAGATTCTCCTGAACTACAGGCATGAGGGGAACCGACTATGACATATTAGGTATCTAAGGTTACTCTTAGAAACCAGTTTTCCACATTATTAGAAATAAGGCAGGTTTCAGAAGTGCGTGTAGCTGCTATATCCAGTCCTCAGATGCCATATTTGCCCTTTAGCTCTTCCACTTTTGCTATGTAAGCTTTCATTGCATCTTCTTTGGACATTCCTGAAGGACAGAACACAGGAAGCAGTCAGATACCTCTTACAGATTAAGATGCTTTTCACAAATCACAATTCCTTGCTATAGCCTGTGGCAGCATGCTACCAGAGAGTAAAGGAGCCAGGAAGGTCACTTGGCTGTGTATCCACCACTTTTAAACAAATGTGTTCCATCAATTATGATAAAACAGTGTTTCAAAGCAAAGTTGTTTTTGCACAGACAGCAACTAAGCAGTGTATTAGTTGTATTAATGTCATTGGTAATTATTACAGGAAAGCTATTCCTTAAAACACCAGAAAAAAAACTCACTGCCATAGATTACATCACATGTTTGGCTCCTCATTTAGAGCTGAGAGCTCAGTTGTTTCTTCTAAAGCTTTCCTAACTGGAAGAAGCATAACAGCTGGAGGGAGAGCCCAGTCTGTGGGGTACTAGGCTGGGAGCAGAAAAACAGGTTAAGGTTTCTCCTGCTGTTATTGTCCTCTTTTGTTTAAGATCTCAGGCCAGCTGGGCATTTTGCACCTTAGTTCCCTTTCACATAGGCTATATTTTTCAGGATTATTTCTGCCTTGCAGAGGTACTCAAAAGTAAAAGTTTATTATCATGGCATTCTGAACTTCTAGAACTCTTGCATTATAAGGCAACACTATTCTGTTTCTTGCTAAACTACACAAGCCATTCTGACTGGTTTGCAGTGGTATTTTTTATTCATTTCTTTAATCAGACACTTACCTTTCAACGCACTCCAGGCATCCCACTTTGCTTTCCCTTTGAAGTCCAGCATACCAGGGCGCTCTGGGAGAGACAGGATAAGCAGCAGGATTAGTTTGTGTGATCTGGGTGTAGGTAATACCCACTTGAAGGCTATTTAGCTCTTAAGCTGTTACTTACTAACCTGTAGCCAGCAGATCACCTCAGGGGAATATGTTACAGCATTGTTGGTGACAACAGAAAAAGACTCTTTCAAATTCCCTTGAGACAGCAGCATTTGAGCAGAAGAGCACCAACTAGTGTGATCTGGTTTAACTGTACTTTCTGAAGAGCCTGCTGTCACATAACAGCTATCCAATTAAAGAACAGCAGCTCTAAAGTAAAGCAGAAATACCCTAAGGTCCATTACAGGCAGAGACATGAAAACAGAAGCTAACAGCATACAGCTTAGAACTCATTATCATCTAGTCAGGGGTGTGTTTCTAACCTAAAGCTCTGCATTTGTTCTATTAGCTAGGGATATAGCTTTGGAAATCTAACTCACCTCACTGCAGGCTATGGTGTGGCCAAGTAGAAAAGGAATGATGTGTTTATGGTTATTCTTCATGTAAAGTCCCCTTTGTGGTTTTACTTTCTCTCTCTCTCTCTCCTTAAAGAGAATTCTTAAAACTAACAAATGGAACTGGGCAGTATCCACACAAACACCCTTTTACACATGGCACAGTGACCTGCAGCTCCAGTTGGCAGCTCCACTTCTCTCCAGCACAAACCCCAGCAGTCACCCTCCCACAGGCTGCTTTTCTGGCCAACTCACTTTGGCTGCTGCTTCACAGGAGCGTAGCCACCCCCAGGAAGGGTGGCATAGTCACAGCTCTGGAGCACTGTTTCACTCTGTCAAGCACTAATAATGCTGAGCTCCAGCCACACCAAAAAGATCGTATTTTAAACCCAAAGTCAGTTCTTTTCCCCTCCATTCTTCCCACTTTTAGAAAAGGAGCTTGAATTAGTTACTATTTCCTGTAGACTTCACTGCCAGCTTTTAAATCAATGGACACCCAATGAACTTTGCCAGCTACTGGGTTAGGAGGCCAGCACTCCAAACAAATGACCTTTTCCCTTTCTAATTCTAGCTATTCCAGTATCACCCAAGGTCAAAAAAGACAGACTTCACTGTAAATGTTATTCCGAGGGCTGAGCTGCCAGCGACAGAAGTAGCCAGAAACGTTTTGCATAGTGTACTTGCAGACATATTTTCGGTACAGGCTTTCTAAGGTATGACATTTAATTGCAGCGCCTATAAAAGTTTTCTCCTGTTCTTCTGGTTTTGCTTTCCAGTACTATTTTTAGCAGCCAATCCAGTCTAAATAAACTGCGTGTGTCATCCCCTTCAGTACTGCAATTCCACACTCGTATAGTTTGCCGTGCTGTTTAAGCCTTTATAACCGAGTAGTGCTTGCATGAAAGCAGCACCCCTGGGCCTGAGCAGCCGCTTACTGATAGAGGTCTCCAAAAACCCCAATCGCAATATCTGCACAGAGCTGACACACAGCATCCCCAGGCCCTCGCCACACGGTTCAAACGGCGGCGGCCGGGTTAATCTAAAACCCACGGATTGCACAAGCCCTTATCGGGTCGGCCCGTGCCCTCCCGCACCCAAATCCCTGCCAAATCGGCACTGAGTCACTTTCGCTGAGCCGCGGGATTGCGGGAAGAGTAATAGGGGAGAGGTTTTGCCTCCCCAAGTGCCTCCAGCACGGCCGGCGGAGGGGAGCGGGGCGGCACCTACCCGTGTTCACGTCGCCCACCGTGGCCTGTTTGTAGTGGCTGTAGACGTCGAGCATCTCCTGGTCCGTGGGCTGCGACTTCAGCTGCTTCACCTCCTCGGCGGCCTTCTGGAACGCGGCCTGAGGGGAAGGCGGCAGGGGGTGAGTGGGGGGAAGGCACCCGCAGCCCCCCGCGGCCCAGAGCCCCCCAGCCTC
>VZRZ01006451.1:176804-218437 GCA_013398175.1 Climacteris rufus
GCTGAAAGGACGTGATTGGCTGGGCGGGGCGGGGGCCCGGACCCGGAAGTGGCAGCGGAGAGCGGTAACGGCCCGGGCGGGCAGCGGGGCGAGGCTGAGGGGCCGCGCTGGGGCGGGCGGAGGGGCCCGGGGCTGCTGCGGCTCCCGGGAGGTTCCTCTCCACGAGAGGAAGGGGCCTCCAGCGCTTCTCACCTGCCCTCTTGTCCCTGTGGAGGGCCGGGGTAGTACATGGTCCCAGCCCTACGTGCGATAGGTCTGAGCAGTAAATGTGAAAATTGGCGATTTCTGATTGTGCTCCCAAACTTGTGTTCCTGCAGTGCTCATCTGTGGTGCTCAGGAAGAAGTGAATTGAGTGGTGTGCCTTTTACTGCGCCCTCCAAGTCTCCAACCTATGTGGAACAGCACCAAGAAAACACCCATCTTTACTGTTTAATATAAATCCAGTCATTTTCAGGTGCAAAGTACACTTTTTTGTTTGGTATCTATTATTTTTGTGTTGTGTGACACACACAGCTTATTTATAGTGGGATTGGAACTCAGGGAATTACTAACCAAGGGGGGTTAAAAGCAAGCTGCCTTGTGATGTAGAAGGTCTGTGTCCCCATTCTGCAAATAGTGCTTGATGGAAATATTGCTAGTTTGCTTTGTCAGGATACAGCTGGGACAAATACAGCAAAGGTTGGGATGTACCTGCGTAATGATGGGACACTTAAATAACCCCCAGCAAGAAAAGGAGAGAAAGAGAAAAGGAGAAGAAAAGAAAAGAAAAGGAGAGAAAAAAAAGACAAAAAAGAACACGAAGGGATGAATAGCTAGGAGAATCCCTCTCTGGGCTGGAGGTGGTGACGGAAAGGGCTGCTTAGGGATGGGAGGTGCAGAGGTTGTTCTGTGCCCTTGGCTGATGTTGCAACACTTGGCCTTTGGTCTTTGCTTTTTGCTGCAGCAGCCATGGCAATTTAGCAGGTGGCCAGGAAGCTGAGGGATGTCCAGCACCAAAAATAGATAAGTTTGTCAAGGTAGAAAAGAGCTTGGTTTCCTGTGGGGAGGAAAAACCCAATGGAACAACATGTGGGCTTGTTTGAAGAGGGGCTTGGGTTGATAGGGCCACTCTGTTTTACGTTCTGCTCTCCGTTGAAGTAGTATAAGCCCTGTAGAGCCTTTCTAGAGACCTACTATTATAAATTAAATCCCTTAATTATGAAGTAGTGAACCAAGAGAATTACTTGCCTGTGTATGTGGGGGTGGTTTTTTGACTTTCCCTAGGGAGGTGAAAATGAGCATTGTGTAACAGCTTAGGCATTTTTCAGGGTATTACACTCTCTACAACATAAGTATGTTAAAAAGGCTTTGGGTTTGTTTGTATTAGTACATTCTCCTAGAGCAGAAGGTTACTCACCCAGCACGTGGAGTCTTCAGTCACTTGAAACCCAAACAAGATCCTTGCATTTATCCATAGCACTTTTGCATGTTTAGTAGGGAGTCTGGTATTGCATTACACAGCACAGATAGACAAACTGGAGTAGTGCACTATCAGTAATGCCCTGTTTGTCCTGAGACCCCGTTATTGCTCCAGGAGGAACCACAGAAGTGAAACCCTGCAAAGCCCAGTGCTACTGAATTTCTCACCGTGTTTTACTCTTTGCACGAGGCCCACCTGCGCCGTGCTTTCCTGCTGGGCTCATACACTGAGGAAAGGCAATGATTCCTCTCTTTAACATTTCCCAGGTTATTCAGAATTAATTCTCATGTCAGCAGAAGGCTCGACCGTCACCGTTCGCCTGGTGCGCTCCTTTGAGCACCGGAACTTCAGGCCTGTGGTGTACCATGGGGTGCCCTTGGGGCAGACCGTGAAGGAGTTCATCGCTTTTGTGCAGAAGGGTAAGAGGAGCTTGTCTCATTCATCCCCTCCAGTCCCACGTGGTGCTCCCTCTGCACCAAGTGGAGGGGAGCAAATGAATGGGAATTCTGTGGCTTTGGCAGAGATGCCAGATTTGTGTTTACATCCCCTGTGCGCTTTCCGTCCTTGGGTGAAAGGTCTGGAGTTACTAAAGCTTCCATGGTCACTGTGCCATGCCTACATTTGGATGGAGTGCTTCTCCTGCCCAAATCCCTACATTTAGCCTAAAAGAAACAAGGGCATTGCTGCATTTGGCTCAGTGCTTCAGGGTGCTTGAGTGCTGCTGTCAGGCAAATGCTCATAAATTAATAGAATTTAGAAAGTCTTTGATCCTAACTGCACAAACATGTGGAATGTGGGAACACAAGTCTGTTTGCTATTTGTGAGAAGGGAGAATCTTGAAAAATTGTTTTTGACACTGTGAGGTCTCACTGTGCATGTTTGTTTCTGAGTTTCTGTCTCCATCATGAGCTTTGTGGTGCAGATTTACTCATCTGTGGGCTTTCTGCTTTAGAAGCCTGGTTGAAAGTGACAGTGAATCTAAAAGTTAATTACTGGAGACCAGCCCACACAGTGACTTGGTAATTAGGGTGTTACCCTTAATCTTGCAGGTGTATTTCCACACACCTCAATGGAAACATTCAAAGGATACAGAATAACATAATTTGTTTCTTTTGCATGAAGTCAGCTTAAACAAGTCTTGAGCTGTTGCAGATGATAACATTTGAGCAACTCCTAGGACGTTGCCCTGGGACTCATGGCTGTATTGTGTTTGACAACTTCCATACTTCTAGACAGTGATAGGCATGGCAAGATCTTAGGATGCTTTAAAAAAACTATAAGCACTTTCAGAACATGTGGCACAGCTGCTGTTGTGAAGAAAATAAAAAACAATGCTAAGAAATTTGCTTTTGATGTGTGCAGTGTTGCAACTGTTATTTGAGACAAAGCCAGTGTCTTCAACACGACTTTTTGGAACCTCATTCTACAGGGGGTCCAAAAGTTCTGTTCCTCCCTTTACTGTAATCTGTTTTGAAGGGGCACTTTGAGATAAACTGTTAAACTACTGATGAAATCATGGTTTCAGCCCCCTTGCTGCCAGGCACCCCACAAGTGTCTGGGCCTTCTGAGGCCCTGGTTAAGTCTCTGCGTGTCACTGGGAGCCCTGGCACCAGGGAGGGTATCAGTGGTCTTGCAGTTGCCTAGGGGTTGTGCCCTGCAAGCAGCTAAAGAGTTAATTTTCTAAAGTTTGGCTTCCTTTTCCTGCCTGGTTCTCATGTCTGTGTTTACTGAGCTATTCAGTTATGAATGGCAGTTGTCAGCTCTTTGTATAAGGTAAAGAGAGATGCTGGGCAAACCATTAAAAGGATGTTCCTGGCAGACTTCTGAAGGATCAGACTCCCATGATCATTTCCTGATTGCACTGATTCACTGTCCTCATGGGTTGTTCTGTTCAGAGGGACTTCACGCTCAAATTAAGTTATTCACATATGGAGTCAGTATAGACTCTGAGCCAAAGGTTGTGTTTTAGCATTTGATACTCAAACAAGTCTCCTGTGTTGTGGATTTATTTTGATGTAAAGGATGCCCAGGGCATGCCTACATTGCACAATAATGGAAAATGATACTTTGGAAATAAAAAAACAGAACTTTGTTTTAACTTGGTGCTTTTATTTTAATAGATGTGTCTTCAAGAACAGGACTTCCTCCTCCTTTTAAAAATTATAAGTATGGTAGGTGTTTTTTATTTTTCTTGTTTTAATAACTGTAAAATGCCCACATAATATTTTACACCAGCATTTATACAATTTGAAAGATAATTGCTGTCAAATACTAATGCTGCTGCCAGTGCTTGCCTACATTTGCAACTCTATCCAGCTCTTGTAGCTGGGGTTATGCCACTGGGATCTTGTCTGCAGAACTTGACCACTATTTTGAAGATCTGTATTAATCTTTGAATTAGGCTGCATGGTTTACATTATTCACTACTGGGTACTGATGAGTCTTGGTATTAATTTTTTATTACTTTTATAAGTGCCCTTTAGCTCTGTCTTTACCCTAATGAGCAGCTTGTGATCTCAAAACACTTTGAAATTGTAGTTCTGTATGTGCTTATGTACTTCAGTATCTATTTACTAATGGTGAACTCAGAAAGGATGGTGAAGCAGAAGCTGAAGGCAATAAGCAGAAAATGCTTTAGACTTACATACTTAAATAGTTTACACAATAGAAGAGAAGCAGGGGAACTTTGTTCAAAGTAGATATGAAAGCTGTTAAATACAAGCTGGTGGAATGAAATAGCCTGATGTGAAACGTAGCCTGACTTTATCCTTTAATGTAAAACTATATATGTATTTCCTTTTTGTGAAGATTGGCATGAACATGTGCAATTCATCTGTTTGGGACAGAGTAAACTTCTAAAACAGACTGAATTACTTCCTTTCTTGGAGTCTGTAAACTCACATGTCAGTCACATACCTTTTCCTAAACCTGGCAATTCTCAAAGTTCCCTTGCAGTCTTGCTGCAAATGATCCTCTGTCTCCCATGTTCTTGGAGTTGACAAACTCCTTCCTCTGTGGTGATTCAAAGAATTGAATGAGAAACTACTTTATACATGTGAATGATAATAACCTCTATTTGCCTATTTAAAAAAACAAAACAAGTTCTTGGTGATGGTGAAACTGATAGTGCAAAATGAAGCCAGAAAAAGAGTGTAGGGATTAAGATTGATGATATATCAGTAGCAAGGATTTGAATATCACTAATATTTTTAATATGTTACTGTAGGTCTTAACATATGGGTAACTGTAAGTTTGAATTTGAAGGTGCCCTTCACCCCATCTCTGGCTTTGGCTGGATGAGGGGGTCCTGTCTAGAACTGCTGCTAACAGTTGTATTCCTGGTGTTGCCTATCCCTGCTGCTAGTTCTTTCATCACTTGGAGATCAGTTTAGGTTTTCCCAAGGCATATGTGGTGGCCAAGGGCCTGATTGTGCCATGTAGGACTGAGCATGACTTTAAAACCTGTTACACCAGTTAGTGGGGGCCTACTTTTACTGTGATGGTGCTAACTGCAGGAAAATTTTCACACAGGAAAATCAAAGCCAAGTTCCTCACCTTCCCCTCAGGCTGTGAATCATCCAGGTTCATGTTTTTAGTATCTCTGCTGTCTCTACAGTGCTCTACTGTTTTATGTTTTTGTGAGGAAAGGGCAATGAGACTTCAGCATGAATAGTGCCAGTAAGAGTCAGATTTTTCCTCCAGTTTCATTTGGCATTGCCAGAAATCTTCGTTGGATCTGTCTCACCTTGCCTGTTTCAGCTTCCTTCCTTTCAGAATTCAGCACCACTGTGTTGTCTCAACATCATGTATAATGCCATCACATTTTTCTTCTTGGACTGGTGCTCTAATTCACATCTCAAAGCTTCTGACTTTCATTTTGTCTTAATTTCTCTGTATGCATCATTCTTGTCCTTGGTCTAGAACTCTTCTCAGTCGATCTTACCTTCCTACCCTTTCATTGCCATCTTTCCACTGATGTTGGCATCCTGGGTGCAGCTTGTCCCATAAGCTGCTTCTCAGTTTGATTTCTTTTGTCCAGGAATGTGGAGCAATATGGTGGGCAATTAATAAAATCACTTAGAAAGTGATTTCTTATCTCTTGCCATGATAGACCTATTATCAGAAAAGGCAAGATAAAAAATTGGCAAATATGATTGAGTGGGACTAACTGGGGGTGAAATAGCAAAGGCTGGTGAGAGGATTTAGCTTTTAAGAAGAGACTGTAGTTTCATCTCTGTAACAGAGTTAGAGAAGCCATTTAATAGCTCAGATGAAGATGCAGCAAACTGCTGGGTGGCAGTGTGGAATTGTGAGCAAGTAAAATTGAGACAATAGTTCAGGGCATGACTGGACAAAGACTAGAGAAAAGGGAATGTGTCAAAGTCGACAGGGGAACTTAAAAATAACAGCACTGGCTGGATTTATTTGCTGTGGTAGAAAGGTTTCATGATTGCAGTATATTTTTTTCTGTGATTGCTTGGTCTTTTTGCAATGCTTCTATGTGAGATGGATCCTGGTAATTGCAATTTAATGTCTGCCTTGCTTCTAATACCACAGTTATTACAGCATGGCAAGGCTGCCTTCTCAGTGACCGCTGCAAGTGGGAATACAGAGTAGTTTTTACCTTATGTAGTGTTTTAAATAGTGTTCAAAATGGGTCAGAGTGGTATGGAAGCAAACTTCTGATTGAGTATGTGATCTCTGTTATTCTGAGTATCTGAATACTTGCTCCTGGTAATCTGAAAGTTGGTTTAGCCAAAGTAGGTTGTTTAACTTTGTTGCATCCTTCTTTTACCAGACTATTTCTACATGTAGTGTTCACTCAATGCACAAAATCAAACTGAAACAGAAAATGAGCAAGCAATCAGAACTGGTTTTTCTTCTTTGCTGGGAAGGGATTGATGTGTTACTCTAAATTTGTTCAAACACAGTTTTCAGAGTTCAGTTATTCATTTTTTTTAGTGCTGCATGGCTTTAAGCCATTCCCTCTGGATCTTTGCACTCATCCAGTTGCTTTAGTGTCCTACAGTGCACAAACATAAGATAAAAATTATTGTAGAGGGTATAGCATTAAAAAGAGAAGAGGCTGTACATGTTCATGGAAAATAAACTTGCTTGACAGAATTACTACCATGGGTGGTGGGTGCTGTATTCATGAGAAGGAAAATTTCAGGAAATGATCTGAAGTGGTCAGGTTACTCTGTCTTAATCACTTGCTGCCTATCAACTTAGCTGTTGTTGTTGACAGTGCTTAAATGCTGTTGGTCCTGCCCCAATTGCATGTGTAAAACCTATTAAGTTAAAACACCCTAAGTGGCATTTAAATTGATGTGTTTTGACTGGCAATTGAGATGGTCATTAGTTGGTTATTGTAATTCAGCCAGCAGACAGAAGCCCAATAGGATGTGGTACCTTAATGTTGCATTGACTGGTTTAAGACTGTGGCCACAGGCCTGTGAGATTAAGATGTTTTCTCCTCTTTCAAGTTGAATACACAAAATTGTTAATAAGAAATTATTTTGAAGCTTCCCCCTTTGTTTGTCTTTCCCCAAGTACAAATTTCAATGTTATCTGCTTATTAAGGCTTATTTTAGGAAAACATTGTATTTTCTTTCAGATACCATGAAGATTATTCACCAAGCACACAAATCTAAGGTAAGATTATTAGCTGTGTTCTACCCCTTTTACATGGTTTGATGCAGGCAGATCTCTGCACTGTCAAACAAGACTGGGGCAGAGGCAGTCAGTAAATTCTTCTTCTTATCTTTGTATTCTGGTTCTCTGATTTGTAGACTGGTGAACTTGTAGTGAGTTTGGAAGATGATGACAAACTGATTTTGAAAGAAGACAGTACACTGAAGGCAGCTGGAGTGGGTAGGACTAAGATGCTGTTCTTTTTGGTAGCATTAAACTGATAAGTGGCTGATTATGTTTGGACAGGCTGCTGAAAAGTAAATGCTATTCCTGATGCTCTTTACACGACTTGATAATTATTCAGGGAAGCATTATTCAAATCATTGGTCTGAGGGCAGCAGGTATCTGCACTCCAAATGTTCAGAATGCAAATTGTGATTTTTAGAGGGTATGCTTATAATTCTGCTGAGAGTAATTTTAAATGATTGACAGATAGGTTATTAGTACCGTGTCTGCTTAGTCTTATCAGTAACATTTAAACTGATGTTTTGGTTAGAAATGTAAGTAGTGGAACCAGCATGGAATAATGAAATAAGATTAGATTTGTTTAATGTGCAGCATGCAGTTCCTGATAGCCAGATTGCTCAGGAAAGCTGGAGCAGTATCATTTAGAGAATGTGCTGAACATAGCAAAGAGTTGAAACTTGACCTGATTTCTCACATTTTGACAGGAGACTACATATAGGGCATGTCTTTTGGTAATAATGTAAAGAAATGTCTGTCATGATAAAATTGATGGTCCCTGAATGTCCTTTGGGCTTCTCATAAATGTGGCTGAATGACTTTGTGGCAGCAGGGTACTTCGGGGATGTAGCTGCATTCCACCTTGATGTGGACGTTTGCTCATTTGAATCTGATTTGCCTGGCTGGAAAGCATTAACTGCCTGTGCTCTAAGTGCAGGGGCTTCACAGAGGAGGCTCCCTCCTGTTCCTGGTGCTGCCTCATGGCTCCCCAGCTACTGATTGGGATTTCTTTCTCGTAGCTTACTTGGCTCTTCTGTTTCCTGTGGTTTACTTTCTGGTTTTAAGTGACTTGGGATGTCTCTTCAATGTTTTTCTCGGGGGTGAACTGCAATACACCTTTCCTAAAGGTCTTTAAGTGTTCCTATAATATGAATCATAGTTGTCTGTTTTTACTAAACCAGGTCTTTTTATCTGGAGGGGAAAAAAAATGAGGATTACTGGCACACAAGCCTTATAGATTTGTAATTTAGTTAGCAGAAGATTCATTTAAGCATGATCTTTATCTACGTAAGGCAAAAGAAGCAGTGCAGTTCAGGAGAGGGACTGATGACAGTGCCAAATGTTGAATTAGAAACAACAAAGCTATCTTCTTTCAAAAAAGTATTGATTAACATTTCTATCTATTATACATCTTTTAAACTAGGCTTGTAGCTACAGCAGTGAAACAGTTGGATGTGATCTCAAAAAAGGTGTCAAAACATCAGACTAAATGTTACAGTGAAAGGAAATAGAGATACAGCAGCCTGCTCTGTGTCCCTGTACAAAGGGAAGGGTGGTTCACTTAGGGCAGAAAAAGATTTAAAGATGATTTTTAATTTTTTCAGAATAACTAACAGTAGTTGGTTATTAGTAGTATTAGTAGTTAGTCATTAGTATATAGAGGATATTTATGACAGAAGAGGAAAATGCAGTGTGCCATCATGCCATTTTGTATGAGGATATGTTCCAGTGTATCTCGATGTGAAGATTAGCTAAGTTAGGAGTGGGGTCTTTGTAGTAAAATCTTCAGGATTTTACTTTTCTTCTTCAACAGAAAGTGGAAAAGAGTAAGCCAAGGAAGTGAAGTATGACAGCATGTACTGTGCTGTCATACTGGGTCCTCATGTTGTGCACTTCCTTTAAATCAGTAGGAAAATTTGAAATCTCCTATCGAGATACTATGTTTTACCAACATCTAGTCTGGACAAGATTTGCTATAATAAAACAGAGAATCACCATTAGAAAATCTGGGAAATTCTGATACATACAGAACATTTTTTCTAAGCTGCAGTTGATTGCCCTTGGCACTATACAGGGTTGGGCTAGAGAGTTATAAATTATGAGGACATTAGATAAGTATCCTCAGGAAAGCCTCTGTGGTAGTGATTATTATTACAGTTATTATCTAGTCAGCAAAGTTAATGCTTGCATTTTTTTAAAGCAGAGTGTATGTTAATAAAGTGTTCAGTATTCATTACAAACAGTCTTGTCTGTTTTCTAGTTGAGATTCTAAAATCCCTTCTGCCCTTTTTTTCCCCTGTTTTTTACAAGACAGGCAGACTTCATTAACTTAAGGTTTAATTTAAAAAACGAATGTGGAACTTATTGGCTCAGCACCTTAAAAGAATTCCATGTTTAATAATTGTGAAGGCTTTCCATCAGATTTGTCTCTGTTCTGAATTAGTAATGTTGCTGACTTATTGTTTTAGAAGAGGAAGTCCTTGACCTACTGGGTTGAAAGAATTGTGACTGTTCTGAACCTTTGTGGGTCCTTTAGCTCTGCCATATCCCCTGTGAATAATTAGAGGTATTTGAAGGTATTGCTGGAGAAGCCAATTTGTGTCTTTCACTTTGCATATTGTTGAAGCCTCATGAATTAATCATCAGCAGGGCAAAAAATTAACTTCTTCAGACACATATTTTGATGGGTCATGAGGGAGAATGTAAAGCGATCTGTAAAATATTCTACTGATCCTCTAAGTATTAAATTATTATACCTACAGGCTAATTTAATGGGAAAAAAAGTTTCTTTTCCCCTTTCCTAACAGAAAAATGCACAAAAAAGAATGTATTATGCTTCATTATTTTCCTAGCATTCGAAAGTGTTAGAAATACAATCACTTAATTTGCTGCATGCTTATACAAACAATTCTGTAGACTGTGTTAAACAAATCTTGAGGGGTCTTGTGTACATATTTACTTCTATGTATTGATGGTCTTGGTGGTTTTGTTTGTTTGGGGTGTTTTTTAACAAGGTTAAATGGCATCTTTAATACTGGAATGTTTTTTACGAAAATACAAGGAGGAAAAATAAAAGTGTGTTGTGATTTATAATTGTTTTTGACCAAAAAGCTGTTGACTGTCTTCTAAGATTGTAAATAGTTGGCTGTTGGGGTGCTAAATATTTAATTTTTTATTCATTCTAGCAAATGAGACGGAATTAGCATTCTTCTGTGGGGAAGATTACAGAAACTACAGAGCTAATCCTGTTTCGGCCTGGTGAAGATCCCAAGAGATTGTTTTGTTTTCCCATACCTGTTGTAAATTTTCCTTATTCTGCTTAATGAGATTTTTCTTAAAGATCAATAAATCCTAGAGGATTTCTTTGCAAACAGTGCAATTCCCTTCCTATAGAAATTAATTTCTGTCAATGTGGTAAGACTGAGAGAAGAAAAACTGGGGGATATAAATGACTTTTTCTTTCTCCCTTCTCTTTTTGCTGTGCTTGGCTCTTGGGCTGCAGGCAGTGCCACCCCTGAGCTGTGACACACGTTCTTGGTGTGATCCCACAGCAGACAGAAGCTGCATATGGAGATTGTACAATGCACAGGAAGATCCCATCACAGTACCAACTTCTAATGAAAATTAAGTGAAACCTCCTTCAAATGAAATGAAACGTTTTATGACTAAATCACTGGGTATTTTAAAGAACTTGAGAAGAGAATTTCTCTGTTTCAAGTCATAGCTTTACTTCTCTCGTTTTATGTTTGGTCTCTTTTGTTTAAACAGTGCAGACTGGCAAGGGTTTCATGCTTTTCAGTGGTGAATGCTTTCCATTATCCTCTCTCCCAGCCCTCTTTAGCATGCTGAAAGGGACAAATGTCTGGTGGGAGGCTTTTGTGTCCAAGGACCAGCTCCTGTTTCTAGCTGTACTTCATGTACAGACACCTTCATGTAGGGACAGCAACTCGAGTTCTGCCAGGACATCAGTGTGCCTAAACAGGAATTGGGCATTTTTCCAACTGGAGTAAAAGCTCATGGTTTCAGTTTTAAGAATAAACCTGAATGATTGCATTTTTTGTGAGGAGAGGCCCAGTGTGTGAGCCACATGTCTTCAAGACTGGAATTGATTCCTTTATGCTTTCCATGATCCAAATACTCTGTTGCTGTGTGTTTGTTCTTGGTAATTCCAGGCTTTTCTACTACATAAACCAAATCAAGAATAATAGAAAATAATCATGCATCCAATAAAGTACCTTTAGAGAGACACCACTTATTAAATGCTTTTTAGGGGGTAGCAACATGGGAACTGTGCCTTTAAGCCTCTTTTCACAGAAATGGGAATCATGCTGGCTCTCTGCCTTAGCAGGGTATTGGGCACAGGCTCTGTTAAATCAAGTGAGACCTCTCGTGCCATTGCTTTAGACCTCCACATCAACCCTCAGCTCTGGGTGGGAGCTGACAATGCCATTTCCACAAGACTTTCTGGAGAACTTACCCTACCATTTCTTAGAGCTTGGATTATTGTTTTTATTGACATGTGATACTGAAAGCAGGTGTGTGATTTCCAAAGTATCTAAATAAAATTTCTCTTTATTTTAGATGGAGGGCCAAAGAACCCTCTGTGTATGGTTCCCACTTCATTTTGCTCATCCTTCCTGACAGCTCTCTGGTTTAAGTTATTTTGGAAGCTGGTGTTATTCACTGACAGCTTTGCTTCAGAGTTTTATTCTCTTGCGAAAGAACTCTACCACTTTTTCAACTGTGATTAAATGATTGTACCTTTATCTTGTAAGGAGGAGGTGGTCTGTGTCACTGAAGTCACCTATGTTCTCTTGGGATGTAGATGCTGTTATGCACACCCTGATGAATTTATGAGGAGAAATTACCTCTTGCCTTCTCTTTCTGTCCAGGCAGCCTCTCTGTTGCTGGTTCCTGCTCCCCAAACATGGACACATCTCAGCTGCCTTCACAGTGTCATGTTTGCAGATTAATGTGGCTAATACAAGTTTCTGCTCATCTTCTCAGACAGGTCAACCTGATGCATTGCACTCCAGGCTACCCCACCTTTGTTCAGCCAGATTTACTATAATGAAGATAACTTTGTAAGAACAGTTGGTGTACCAGAGAGATCAGTGTCTCAGACTGGCCTGCCAAGGCATCTAAATGGTGTCTGTCAGCACACTGAGGCTCTCAGACTGAGCAAACACTGCCATTCTTTTCCTCCCGTTCTGAGGATTTGAATTTGGTCTCCAGCCCTTTCAGACAGATTTGGATTAGTTTTGTGATCCCTTTTCTCTAAAGTGAAAGAGTTGTGTTTGAAAGAGTCACCACGTTTTAACAATTGTCCTTTCTGGGCTTGTAAAGTTCCAAACTTTGAGTGCCACACCAAGTGTGGCACAGTGGAAGAGCAATTCTACAGCATCAACGAGGAGAAACGAAATGTTCTACTGCAGATATTCAAGAGTGATGTGGCTGGCACTCCAGATTAGCTTCTCTTTCCAAGGGAAGAGTTAAAGTACTGCTTTGTGAGCTCAGTTCACTCTGGCAATGGCACTTCATTGGCTTCTTTCTCCAGCAGCACAGTAGAGCCTTTTGTAATGCTCTCAATGGCCATACTTGTAAACTGGTTTCTTCCTGAAGTGTTTTTCTACTGTGGGTATTTTTTTTTTTAATTGGACTTTTAGTAATGCTTCATTCAAGTAAACCCCACAAAACCACAAATAACTGAAAGCTTGTTAGGAAAGATGCTGTTCCAACATTTTTTTTGGTGGGATATGGTATAGCCTTATATCAGAAAGTAGGTTTGATTCCAGGATTGTTGAATACTGAATGAAATCTGTGGACACTGGCTAATAAATTAGTAAAGTCAGATGTCTTTGTCATGAACTGCATTGGTTTACAGTTGCTTTTAATCAAAGGTGTAGTGGGGTTAAGTCATACAGCTTTGCTAGTGTTCTTAGGCATTGTGGGATTTGTCTTAGAGTGTGATGTCCTTGGAACCTTTCACCATTTCTTTTTTGTTAAGCAGAAAGAACAAAATCCAGAGAGGACACTGAAATAAGATAACTTTTCTCCTGGGTTGTAGCACTGTAACAGGGAAAGGCAGTCCAACTGGAACCCCAGGGCGGTGCACAGGGTTTGGTTGTTTCCTGAAGAAAAAAAATCCCTTGAGAAAGACTGTGGTTTTGTTTAGGAGGTGTGAAAGAATAGCTACTAAAGAAGAAGAGAGGAATTCCAGAAAGGGATTATCATAAATAGGAAGAAGAGGTAACTGTAACTGAATAAACACACAAAATCTGAATTGTGCAACATCCTTGGTGCAGAGATACCAGAGTAGTGCTGCTTTTTGTAAACTAAAGGTATAAAAATGGTGCTTTTTAATAATTTTTGGAATTGAACTCACAAACTGATGGGATGGGCATCTTGTTTTTTCTGACTTTGTCACATTATACTTTCTGAATCCAACATTTTTATTTATTTTTCTGTCCAGAGGTAGTTCTGTTGCCTCTTGAAGAAGCAAGAAAACTGCTGACATGGACAGCTGAGTTAAATCTTGACCAATGGCATAAAGGAGTCCTGAAAGATCTGATAAACACCTCTAACCACACTGGGGAACTGCTTAGTCTGATGTACACATTCTGTCTTAAAGGTGATCCAGAAATACACCATAAGCTATGGTTCTCTTTCACCCCCTGGGAGTATTTAACACATTCCTGACTGTTATTTATGTAAAAATGAGCTGGGAAGTAACAGTCCAAGAGTTTCCACAGCCATGATGGGATATCCCTGGGCCCTGTCCTTGGGAGCTAATAGCCACAGACACCCTGAGTGTCCAGAGATCCAGAAGCTAAAACCAGAACATGTCATGCTCATTTTTGGTCTCCTGTGACCGATAGGAACAGCTACAGAACAGGGCAGAGCAGGAGGCATTACAAATGCCTAAGGCAAGTGCACACTTTGCTCATTGAACAGTTTGGACTGAGCTCAGGCTTCCTGGCTGGCACCCCATCCTCCTTCTGTTGTTCCTTTCCATAGTACTACTTGGCACAGATTGGCGAGTGATTAATGAGTCAAGAAACGCCCAGTAGACAACTTCTGCTACTTTTCTCTGCTCCCCAATTCCTATGGAGTTTGAGAAACAGACACAGCTTCACGTGTTTCCCCAACCACTTCCCTTTGCTTCTTGCTGTCGCTTCTGCTCATTTGCAGTGCTTTAATGGGTGGGTTTGCACCTCATCTGATGTGCAATAGCAGCCTTTCCTGTGGCAGTGAATGTACGTTTTAAAAAATGTATTCATGAAGAAATATGCTTTAAAATGGAGACCTTTTCTGCACTGTCACTGGAAGTGCAAAACAAAGGCTCCTTTCTTGCTTTGCAGGAGGACGTGCATGGGACAGCACTGTCCACCAGGGAAACAGAAATGTTTTTATCATAATGCTTTGTCTCTTGTAAGGAAATGAAGAAGTTACATCAGGAAAGAAAAAAAAAAAAAAAACCACAGTAAAAGGCAAGACATATTGCCGTGAACTGTCTTTGTCTGCAGAGAAAGCCACCAGATGTCAGCACAGCCTGTTCTTTGCTTCTCCAGAACCTCTGTACACCACGAGATGTGTCATGTTTATGGAAAGTGCTTATCTGTGAATTGGCTTAGCCTGCGAAGTCTGTGCTAGGGTTCTGGTGATGAAAGCTGCCTCTTTCCTTGCGGAAAGTATTTCTTTTTATATTAAAATCAAAAAGCGGCAAATTGAACTGGTTTCAGTGCTTAAATTCCTCTTGTTAGAGAGCATCCTTTGCAGAGCCAGTTCCCAGCGTATCTAAATCTTTGCATGCTGTGAGGAGGCATTTGCACAACATTCATTTGAAGAATTGTCTGGAAAAGATCAGTGTTAATTTGCTGAGGTTTTGTAAAGTAGATTTGAAATATGCCTATTTCTTTTAAACACAAGGAAAACCATCTGGAACAGATGCACATGCAAAGCAGAGCAAAACATCTTCAGCAACACAGGCTAAACACACAACAAATGTATCCTCCATGCTTCTGACCCTAAACTCCCACTATTTCTTCCTTGTAGTGCAAGGGCTGAGGAGAACCTGGTACTGTGTTCTTTGGGCTGTGCTTCCCGAGCTGGGATGAGCTCAGGTGGGATGTGAGTCTCAGAGCCCAAATCCAAGCACTGTGCACAGCTTTACGCTCTCAGTGATTGAAGCATGCATAGATGCTGCCTGGTTAAAAGGCTAAATTTGAATGTTTGCACTGGGACAAGGTGTGACAGAGCTTTCTGCTCAGATTCCTGTCACTTTTCTTGCAGCAGCTTGCAGATGCCAGGGAGATACTGAAGGGAGGGAAGTTAAAGTAGCAGGTAGAGCCTGGGTAATGTAAATTTTCCTTCCTCCTGTTTTGGGCTGCTTGTTTAGTTTCTTCTAGCCCTATCACATTGGTGTCATGCTAGGGATTTACCACAGCTTGCTGTGTATGGGAACTGCTCATTGATTCCAAAATATCACTGTCACCCTCAAACACTGTTCACACTCAGGAGGTGATGCAGGAGAGATTGCAGCTGTGCAGTCCTGTGCTGTGTGCAGGGGAAGACCATGGTGTGCATGGGTGCAGCCAGCATGGTGGGCAGATTGCTTGGGAGGTGTTATTCTTGCTTCTCTTCCTTCTGCACAGCACCCAGTTCTGCTTTGCTGGGGCCCAGGACCTTGTCTGGAAGCTTGGCATGCTTGGCAGATGTATGAGAGGAGAGGTGGGTGTTTGGGCTGCTGAGAGGATGTGGCACAGGGTTTTCATGTCCCTGTAGATATGGATTGCAACTTTTTTTTAGTAGCATTCTGTCTCCCTGATAGCAATAGATTTTTACTTTTGTAGTGGGACAGAAGCAGCTAGCCAGAAAAGTGGGGGTTTCAGTTGTAGTGAATACATTAAAGGGGTCAGTATGACAGGTTAATATAGGAATTTACCTTTGTATGTCTATTCTTGCTCTCTGGCAGGTGTTGTCAGCAAGTACTGTAAGAACTGCTGCTGTCTGCTCTCATTCCACATCTGGGAAGGTTTAACTCTGCTTTCTAACTTGAAGCCCATGGAACATATTCTTTAAGGATAGTTTGCGAAGCCTCTTTTCTTCAGTGAATCGTGATTTTTAAAATGAAAAGTGTGGTGTTGATCTGTTTTCAGCACTACTTTGAGGTCACATCTTTGCCTCTATGATGTATTTGAGTGTCAGTCTCCTCCTCCAAGTTACAAGTGACAGGACAAGAGGAAATGTCCTCACGTTGTGCCAGAGGAGGTTTAGCTTGGATATTAGGAAGAATTTCTTCACCAAAAGGGTTGTGAAGCATTGGAACATGCTGCCCTGGGAGTGGTGGAGTCACCAACCCTGAAGGGATTTAAAAGACGTGTAGATGTGGCACTTGGGGACATGGTTGAGTGGTGGGCTTGGCAGTGCTGGGGAACAGCTGAACTCAATGATCTTAAAGGTCTTTTTCAACCTAAGCAATTCTTAAGCTTCTATGATTGTGTCCATCCAGCTGGAGGATGCAGTTACTGTTTCTGCACACTCTTGCCCTGCCCCATCCCTCCCAAATCAGACAAAACTGTTTTTGCAGAACACAGACTTGAATCTTGCACAACAACTTGGTTTTCTAGAGTGCTGAAGGAGACAGCTACTTAAAAGCAGACATCTGGCTGTAGACAGCTCTTTAAGGCAGCAGCAGCAGCTGAAGGTAGCTAATTGCAGATCAGATATGGGAAACAGATAACAAGAGAACTACCCAGCTGAACAACAGCTGTAGTGGATTCTCCAGTGTTGAGATTTCTAAATCTAAAGCAGATTAGCTTTCTAGGAGGACACACTAGTGCCACTTCAAGTCTTTGAAAGGTTTCAGTAGCACTATGGCTTGTGATATGTGATCCTCTTGACTGGCCACAGACAATGCTTATTTTTAGTCTTTGGATATGAACGTCCTGTACATGCTCTGCTAACAAGAACTGCCTCTAATCATAGATGGTATCTTCCTGGAGTGTATTCTGTGCTCGGCTTTAAAATGTCTGAGGTTCTCACTTGCACTAAAAAAACCCTGGTGCAGAAATCGTGCAAAACTGATGCTGCTTATTAAGGCACAATAAACAGAGAAAAGAAAACTGTCCTAGTGTAACTAATCTCGTTTCTCAAACCCAAGGCACAGTCTGCAAATCCTGCTGGCTCAGTGAGTGAAATTTAGAGCTCAAGAATAACACCAGGTTTTATTGCTGATTGTAGCTGTGCTGGGCATCTTGGGGAGACTGGAGGAGATACATTGCACAGAGGTGCTGAAGCAAGTGCATCCCCCTGAAGATTTAACTATAGTTTGATATATCACTTTGTAAGTAAATCCCTGAAGAGCAGGAAAGCAATTGCACTGTTTAAAGCCTTGTATTATAAAACTGAAGGAGTGACAGAACTGTACCTGCAGAGGTTAATCTTCAGCTCAGGAATTTAAATGAACTCATTAAAATCAACTTACAAATTAGCTCATTAAAATGCAATGCTGCAGATCCAGAAGTTGGTTGATCTGGCATGCCACTTATATGAAAAATTGACTTAAGAAGCAGGAAACAAATTTAGAGTATTAAAACTCCATCTTTCTTTGCAGTGCCCCATCAGGAACTCCTCCTATCTTCAGCTCTGTATCAACAACACTTTTTATTTAATGAATTAAGCTTGTTTGATCCTGTGCTGTAAGTGCTGTGTAATATCAGTAGCCCCCTATGATGAAATGTATGTTTGTACACACTTGTGCCCTCTCACACGCATAGGAACTCTGTAATTGAGCCCTGGCACCGTGGGTCACAGCAATGATCATTTTATTACCTTAATAATGAGATTGTACAAGCTGCTGGCTATAGTGGGTTTTATTTCTTAGTGGTTAAATTCTAGGTAATCACACTACTCTACAGCTGCCATTAAAGTAATGGTATTGTTTAGGGGGAGGTGGGAAGAAACACTCAAACGAGTTCTGATATAATTATGGAGACCTGTTCAGAATATCTTTATATAGCTACAGATGCCAGTCATTAAAACTGGCCTTGCTCTTACAGCTTTTCATTTGGTTCTTACATATCCCAGAGGCACATAGAAGGCAGTACAGAAAATAAAAATACAAAGATTTTACATTCCAGCTATATATTCTGTAAGATATATATGTGTGTGTATACATATGTACAGAGAGAGAGAAAAACTTCAAGTACAAAACCAGTTAATTGGTAAATTTTAAGCCAATCTCACTGAATGTCCTATGTACATCAAAAAATGCTTAATGAGAAGATAATTGAAAAAATCCTCAATCTCATTTTCAGCATTCCAGAATCTGAAGAAATGACTCCAACTGTTGTGTCACACGTTTTAAGGACCAGATGCATACAGAGGGCATCATGTGAAATGCAGTTCTGCATTTACAGGGGTTGGTTTTGGTCTTCAAAAGGGATGGTGGCTGGCTGGCCAGTCTGTTGGCACAGGCATTACCTGGAGACACTTGACCAGCTTTTCTTAGAAGCTGTGGTAGCAGTGGGGATTTTAAGTCAGCCTGTGTGTCCCTTTGGGCTTGTGTCCATCTGAAAATCACCATGCTGACTCACTGACTCCCCTTCTGCCCGTGGAAACTGTCCCTTTGCCATGGGAAAGGGTTTGTAGGCATGAAAGTCATGTAAACAAAGCAAGGGTGCAAACCTTCGCTGGGCAGGAAGGTGAGTCTTTAATCTTGCAGCAATTCACAATAAAACCACTCCTCTCCCCTTGAAGACAAAGATTACAAGCCTGTGTAATGTTCTTTCCCTGCCTCCTGATCTTTTTTTGGCTGCCAGGCAGTAGTCTTGCCTGACCTAAAGATGTGAAAAGGAACTTAGATGGGAAAAAAAGGCATTGAAACACACTATTGTAACCAGAAAGTGTGCAAACTGGTGCTTTTCTGTTGTCTTTGCTTGATGATGAAATGGAAAGACAACCAAAAAACCAGGCTTGCTAAAGTAAGTTTTCCCTCAAGGCTGTGTTAAACTGAAGTGGGTGGAATTATATTCAGATGAAACTGTCTCAAATCCATGTGGAAACTTAATCTATCACCTAACCAGAAATAAATCATCAGTCTGCTTGGAGAGTGATTTGGTCAGGTGCCAATCTGGGCTAAGTTGTGGAGGTGGATGGGAAAACCTAATAAACTAAGCTTGCTGAGGGGGACAGTGAGAAAGAATACAACCTACCCCATGTTGTCAAAACCCCATCAAAACAACAAAAAAGAACATCTGATCATGAAATCTAGGCTTTTCCCTTAAGCCAGTTTCTTTTTATTCAGCAAAAAGAAGTAGCATTTGGAGACTTTACTGTAAGTCTTAGGCAAGAACTAAAATCTCTCAATATCATAACTGACCACATGAGCAATATTTGGAGAATATTACTCATTGTAGTTACTTGAGGCTAAACAGGGAATTCTTAAGTTTCTCTGTTTGTGTAGAACTCTCCCAGGTTACAGGAGCAATGTTGGCTTGTAGAAGGGCTTATGTGCCCTAAAGTTGATAATTCCCCCCGCCCCTTATATTAACTGGTCTAGTAACAAGTGCTTTCTTGTCCCACAAGCTGTACCTCATTTGATGCTGACAGCTGTTGTTTCTCAAAGCAATACTGAACATGAAGTGTTTTTCCTTAACTGTAGGAAAATGAGGCTATTCCAGGCATGTCCTTGTACCTGACTTGAGGTAGTCTTCTTGTGTCATCCCAATTGCTTGCTTCTAAATGAGCTTTTGTGAATGGTTGTCCATTCACTGTTTGGTGATTTGGATGTCCAAAACCTAAAGAATTATTCTGATAAAAATTAAGAACTTGAAGCGATAGAAAGCGACAGGTGGAATGTGAAATTAGGACAGAAATCTTCTTTGCCCTATGCCTTGTCCACCGTGGGTGTGAAGTCAGAAGACCATTTGATACCTGTTTTGTGATCTGGCAAGTGACTTTTGAAGGTGCAGGGCAATGAAGGACTGTGCCCAAAGTGCACAACTGCCATGTTTTCGTGCTGTGGTTACGATTTGCTGATCCCTTTGCAAGACTGTTCAAAGATGTTATTATTGCTAGTGAAACCAGTGGGTTTAGAAGTGCTGTTGTTTGCTTAAATGGGAATGTTCAGGTGACAGCGATTTCTAAAAGCTTCACCCTATTATTTGGTGTAAGGCCAGCTGGAAGGCCTTGGTTTTCTCCATGTAATTTTGTGAAGCAGCAGGCCTTTCCAATAATTATCCTCGCTCTATTTCAATCAAATACTGCTTGAAACTTTGGCTCAGTAGAACAGAGAATATGCAGCAGTAGCTGCCATCTCAGAGCCAGCAGTGCAGACCAGATGTCTGGTGTTGGGGGTATCTCTCTCATCAAATGCTTGTATACTGCTGGAAAAGGTGATTTATTTCCTCAGCTTATAAGCATGCACCAGGCACAGCTTCCAGGACCAGAAGTGTTGTCTGTATTTGAGAGAACAGGGATACTGGGCTTGCTGTCATGTTTGATGCTCTTAGTAAAATCTTCAGTCACTAATAACATGGGTATTGTTGTTCTGACTTGTCCATAGAGTTCACTGAGGAGAACAAAACCACAGACAATGGATCTTTCTAAACCTCACTGCCTTGATTGATCCATACACTCAAGAGGCAGGGTATCTTTGCTGTCATAAACCTCAGAAAACTTGTGCAACTTCATATTAAAAAAAAAGGCATTGAAATTTTTGAGAGCAGCTAGGAAAGCAACTGGGAAGTACTGGTTTGGGGAGCTGCCAGCCAGCACCTCAAGTACTGATCTGACTAACAGAGTCCATCAGTTGCCCATGTATATTAGTGCTGCTAGCTCAACTTTCACAGTCATTTTTAAGGCAATAATTATCCTGGCAAATCAGCAATATAATTTAACTACTACTGTCTAGCCTAGTTTCATGGTCATCCATTTTCTGAAGTCACCAAATTTTATTTTTTTTATCCACAATACCATTATACCAAAACATACATATATTTAAGAAAAAGATACACCTTTATAGAAATGTTGATAGTGCTTGGAAATCCTCAGAGCTGGGGCTGTTAGACGTTGCTGGAGGTCTCCCCACTTGAAAATTCCCCTGTTGCCCTGGGCAGAACAAACTTGACGTATCTCCCCTTCTCCCAGCCCCTCCTGATTCGCAGAAGTCTGTGCTGGATGCAGGGCAAACTGAAGATGATTTTGGCAATGATCACAGTACATGGGACGAGCAGTGTGAGGGTGTAGGTGGGGGGCAGGTAGAATTTGTACTGGTTCTCATCGAAGGCCCTCGACCACCCGTACGTGAGGGTGTGCAGAGTGCTGATCACCAGGGCAATAAATCCAAGGGAGGACTAAAAGGAAAAGAAACACACACCAGTTAGCAGAGTACCTTGTGCCTGGCTGTTTTCCTGTATTTTTTCATTATTTTCTAAGTGTACATAGCAGAGAAGTTAAGTGTGACATTAGAAGCTCAGCAGGAATTCCCCAGAAGGTGCTGCCAGCTCAGCAGAGAGGGGGGGTTCCTGCAGCCTGCAAAGCAGCAGCCCCCAGCCCCTGGCAAGGGTGGGCACAGGCAGCTCCCAAGGGCTCTTTCTGAGCTGCAGCTGCCAGCTCTGCTCCTGCCAGTCCATGGCTGGCTGAGGCTGCTGACCAGGGGGATGAAGCATCAGCATCGTGGCTCTGGACCACAGCTGGCACTGTTGGCAGTGGGTGAAGCCACAGCTCCACGCAGAGCAAAGACACCTTCAGGTGACTGGTGTCATCTACAGGACAATGAGATTGTGCAGACACAAGTGCTCTGTTCTGAGGTGAGCAACAGCCTGAAGGGTTTTCTTCTCTGTCCTAGAGATCTGTATTTGTTCGTGAGCCACACCATCAGTCTGTGTGATAAGACTAAGCCCTTGGAACGGGGAGTCAAGAGCTCTTCATCCACTCAGGGAGGCAGCAAGAACCCAATCCCTGTTCTACAGACAAGAATTTCCCCATTTTCAGCTGAGATCATGCTCCCAAGCACCTACAGAGACAACATTTCTCCTGAATATTTCCAGCTCCCTCTGAGGGTTGCTCTCAATGCTGGGTTTTAACTGTGTTTCCCTCCTTGGTGGCTTCCTGCCAGCATCAGAGGTGGTGGCTCCTGTGCTTGCCAGCTCCCACTGCCTGCTGGCACCCAGCAGCACGAGGCACTCGTTGTATTTTCCTTTGCACAGGCCTTTGCTGCTGTATTTTCAAAGAAAAGTGGAGGTGTAGATATTGCTCTGCTGCTCTATTTTGAATGCTTGGTCTACATGTGCAATAACAACCAAATTTCAAGATGCCTAGCCAGGGAAAATTTTGATGCTGATGTCCCTAACTTAGGGAAGAAAGCCTTTACAAGCCAAAATATCTGTGTTGGTGCAGAGATCAGCAAGAAACATGGTGTTCCTGAAGATATGTCTGAGAAAGAGCACACAGCAGGGAAACAAGGGACCAGGGCAAGATGGGAGGAAGGACTAATCTTTAGTTCCAGATGAAAACTCAATTCAAAGTTTCCTCTCCTATTTTTAATTGCTGAGAAACAATTAAAAAACCCAGACAGCTTTTAAAAATGTACCATGCTGTTATCAAAAAAATAGACCAAGACCCCTCTAAACTTCAGAACTAATCTTTTAAGGAGATGAGAGGACTGGGCAAGGGAGGGAAGGAGAGCTCTAAAATGTGCTACCAGATCTAAGTACGTCACTTTTACATTATCTATCAGGCAGTCATGTGGGTGTTGCTGAATCCTGCCAAAGCAGGGAACTCTTCCCTGTGTTACAGCTGAGCATTGCTGGAGGTCATGCCAGGAGTTGGGAACAGACCTGAACCTCACACCTGGGAACCTGTGAACAACCCCACGCTTGCCCTTTCTTTCAGGGACAGACATCTCCCTTTCCAGAAGCCATGCCCATGTCCTAAACCAAAGTGGTAACAAGCAGCAAACCCAGCAGAGTCAAGACTAGTTGTACTTGGAAAATTAAGGAGGAGTTTGCTGCAATATGCTGTGGTCACAGTTGAACCTAACAGCACAATGTGACCCATCCATCACTGATCATCCATCATTTACAGGCTGAGTTTTTTTCCAACAGGTAAACCCCCCCCGGGTGGCAAAAGGCTGGAAGTACCAGTTTAGGACTCATCTTGGCAGGACAGAGATGTAAACAGGGCAGGGGAAAGGGGACAGAGTGAGTCCAGGGACAGCAGATGCTTTCTGCCCTGGATGTGTTCAGAGTCAGCCCGAGCAGGGCTCTGCATGGCAGAGATGTCGGAGCTGGAGATAAAGAGTTTGTTCGTCTACAGTTTCTCTTGCAATGCTGCTGGGACTGGGGGAGAGCAGGAGTGGAAATTAATAGGACAAAAGGTGACAAACCGTCACCGGCACTCCATGACCCACCTTTGTGTGTGGATGGCAGGGCGGGGATGAAACAAAAAAGCTCATTAGCAAAACACACATGGCTAAGCTGGTGGCTGGAGACAGGGCTGGCAGCTCCTCTGACAGCAGCAAGGGGCTGAGCAGCTTGTAACACAAACGAGGGGCTGATGGGGAGAGCAGGGGGTGTCTGGGGATCCCGGTGCTGGTGCTGGGTGAAGGACCCACGGCTGCACCCGCCAGACAAGCTGACAGCAGCTCTGTAAGTTCACAAAACCCAGAAGTTTTGCTGATCGCAGCCTGGCTCAATATATACAGCTCAATATAGACTCAGTATAGTACAATGCAGAGCCTGCTGAGCACCCCAGGGGGCTGATTTGCCAACGTGCTTAGTCCTGATACCACCCTTTAGCTCTCATTGGTCCTCTCTATGCAGTTTCTGGCTATGAAATCTTTCTGGATTTTGTTTTACACAGCGGCAGAAGTTTCTTTTGCACTGTCACAGCACAGGGAGTGTGAGGCCAGCACCCCTGGAGGGTGCTAAAGCCCTCTGAAAGATACTGTGTGGAGATGGTATCTTCCTGATGCAGGCTTTGCATGTATTTTCTGTTCTGCATTAACTCTTCTATCTCCCCCGTTTCCTTGGTGCCTGCAGGCTCCCTGTCAGCAGGGTGATCCAGTCACATGTGGCTGAGTTAGAAATGCCTGGGCAGCACTGAAAGCAGAGAGCCCCTTCCTGACCCAGATATGCTTCTGCCTTGTGCAGCCATCAGTCCCATGAAATCATCAGCTCAGTGGAAGCAGCTCTGGCCCCTCGCCCTGCATCCACAGGAAGATTAGGAAAGGTCTGGTTACAGATTCTATACATCTTAAGCTACATGAACTATGAAAGAAACCAGGTCAATTCAACCTCCAAATTCCAGGAAGACTTCTCAGGATGGGAAGGTAAAGGCAATCATACACATTTTCACTTCTCAGGCAATTAGAGTTGATTTGTAAATCACTGGGGAACATTAAAAATATCTCTTATAAGTTGAATTACATACAAATCATTCCTGTTACCCAGTGTTTAGATCCTATATGTTTTCTGTTTAAACTGGACACATAGGGGAACTGTGTTTCCAATTTAATGATATTTAATTGAAATTTGTGTATGTGCAGGAGCTACTATGAAAATTAACTTTTTTTTCTATAACTTTGGCAACAATACAAATGGGATTTTTAGCCCATCAGACTGTGGCAGTGTATTCCATGGCACTAATACAGGTGTACACACCAGCTGCTGGAAAATGTCAGACTTGGAAGCTCTGGGTAAGGAGGGGACTAAAGTGGCTCCTGAATTCGTCTCACATGTGACTTTTGGTACAGCATCTCTCAAACACCATCCAGTTTAACTGAGATGGAAACAAATTGCTGCATTTTCTGGAAGGCATCTGCCTGGGGTGTCTGTGCTCTACATTTCACCTCTTTTATGCTGTAGAAGTGCTAGAAATCCCAAATATTTGAGAAAGCAGCCTCATGCTTCACCCTTGTATTTACATTGTTCCACTGTGCATTAATTCAGGGAGGCTCACACTGAGCTATGTGGATGTAACCTCTGGAGCCTGGAAGCAGCCTGGAAGCAGCTGTAGCTGCTCTTTTAATTTCCTCAAAAAGGCATCACTGACTTATTGAGGAGTAAATAATTTAAAAGTTCCCTCATTAAAAAAAAATAAATATGGAAGCTAACATGCCAGGAGATCTGTAACCTGCTCTTTTTACATGATATTTCCAAAGTGAGACACATTTCCAGCCGTTCCTGTCCTGCATGTGATCTGCTGGGAGCTTGTGTCGCACTGTCACGCTTTATTCCATGCAGACAGAAATAGGTGTGAGGATCTTTCCATGAACTAAGCCAGACAGTTCCCATGTGGGGCAGCCAAGAGCTATTTTGGAACCGACCATCATGCATTTGTCTGGTCTCAGTGCTGACATACCCTTAGAAAGAGCCGGGAAGGGGTCCCAAGGGGCAGCACGACAGTCGTGTTACACGCGCTGCCTGCCATGACCACGCACACAGTACAGAACACAACGCCAGCACCCTCCAGGACAGCTGCCAGGCTGCCTGGGGAGCCAGAGGGAAATGCAGGGGGTTTCAAAGCCTCCTTCCAGGCTGCAAGGAGATACTTCCCTTCGTTTGGGATTCCCAGTATGCGATGCCTAAGTCAGGGTCGATTTATCCAATGTCCCAGCAGCTGCAGCCCTCCCCTGAGATATGGTGGTGAGAATTAATATGCTCCCATTGTCCAATCTGAAAGAGAGGTTTAAAGCTAGGTCTCCCTTCTCCTCAAGGGATGATCTCTTGAGGTCAAGCTCTCCTGGTGCAGCTCTTCTACTCAATGTAAATAATTACTGGCTAGCCCACAGCAAGGGGGAAAAAAAGACAAACTGACTTGCTCGTTTGGTGATCAGGGCATCAGGGCACTCGTGGGAGAAGCAGGGGAGCAGGCTTCAAACTCCTGCTCTAATGAATATTGAATTATTTATATACCACTGAAGAGCTTCAACACAGAGCTTAGCAGAGGCTGGATGATAGATATTCACCTCTGCATCCCTGAACCCTGCCCTCCCCTTTGGAAGGGTTGGGTGTGTGCCAGTGTGGTGCACAGGGAGGCTCCCCAGGGGAGCTGCAGGGGAACGGGGTCCTGTAGGGACTCACCCATGCTGGGGTGCCACGTGGGTCACTGAAGTGGGACACAAAGCCTGGTGCATGCTAAGCAGCACTGGGGTAGGAGGCACAAGTAACAAGGGGTTTTAGGGCTGTGGGATATGACTGTGACACAGTGAGTGGAATCTGGGCTCAAAATCAGCTCTATTGGGCAGGGCATACTTGGAAGGTTCATTCTCTGCTATCCCCATTAGTTAGACCTAAGCCTGGCTCCAAATGCATCCCTGAAAATGCTGCAGCCCCTGAGTTTGGGGTTTGTGAATGTCCAGGTAGACTCAGATCACTAAGGGAATTTGGCCCTTGGGAGCTTGGCCATTGCTGCAAATGGGAAGAAGGCTCCTAAACCACTGAGAAAGAAAAACTACATTTCTAATTCAGTTTTTAAAATCAGATGTGGACTTTTCATAGAAATCATACCCAGTTCTCTGCGCTGCTTGGGCTCTGGCACTTTATAGACCACTCTAAGCCTTTTTGAACTTGTCTATTGAACACTTGGGTGCATGCAAGCTCTGCCAAACTTCTTTGCCCTGCACTCTCCTCTGAGGCACTTCCCTTTTCAGCAGCTCACTCTCTGAACTCAGGGGCAGATCTGTGTCCCATATCCAGCTGTCTCCACAGCGAGTTCCCTGCTTGCCCTCCACAGCCTGGTGCAAGCTCCCCACAGCTGCTGATCCTCATGTGGATGCCCATGACACCTTGCATTTTCCCTTTCTCCTGAGAAAAGCACCTTCCTTGGATAGGGTGAGTCCAGTGTGAGAGCAGTGTGGCCCCAGGACACACCACAGCCCTCTGCCCCCCACTGCCTCTGGGTCTCACCCCCTGGACAAGGGGTCTGTGCTTCTGGGGTGCACAGGGAGGGTTTGCTGCTGACACCAGTGCACAGCTTGCAGTTGCTGTGCCAGAGCAGGGATGTGCTGGGAAAGCAGGTCAACCCCTGCCCTCCTTGGTCTGTGTGAGGGCCTGACTCTGTCTGCAGACTCTGGCATCAGCAAATGTCAACTTTACCTGAATGAAACTGAATTCCCTCCAGTTGAGAGAGTTTGCGATGGATGGAAGTGAAGTGATGGCAAGTAACGACAGCAAGCCCAGGGCAATTATTCCAACAGAAATATAAATCTCCATCCTCCAGACTTCCTCCTCTACCCAGATTGTCATCTTCTTCTCCACAGCCTGGCATGACAATGAAGTTTTGTTAAAACGGAGCGCTTAGGGATAGAGGACCTGAATTTTATCTGCTTTGGTTTTGGAAGCAGGTTTCCTGGATGAGCACTGAGTCCTATTCACACCTCATATAGGCACTATTTGCCTGTTTGGGAGATGTGGAAATGCTCTCTTATCCCACAGCCGTTTGGCCAAAGCTAAACCTGATCTGAAACCTGCTGGGAAGAACTGCTGAATGCTCTCAGCTCCCATGCCTGTAACCACAGCAGCAAGCCCCAAAGTCACATTTGGAAAGATAATTACCATGAGAAGTCAGTTTAAAGCCATGAAAACAAATACAGATGCTTGAATATGCAGTAGTCTCCTAATAACCTTTGTTTTAAGTGCATTTAGGGGGGAAATTGTTCATGCTAATGGAAGGGAAGATGGGTTTTATACTGCCTGGCAAAGAGGAACATTTAGAACTGTCCTCTTTAGCCCATTAAATGGGTTTAATTTACTAAACAATGATGTTGCTAGAAAACAGGAGGTGGAAGGGAAATGAACACAGGATGCTTGCCTGAGATTAATGTGCAACTGTGGCGATCGAGAAGGGCCTGCTCAAGGCTGGAGCTGAGAGGGTGGGAATGGTGTTTGTTAGATGATCTGAACAGACACTGCTGCCAAAACCAGCCATCCTGCTCCCCTCTGCCCCCACAGCCCCTTCCCTCCTCTCCTCTGTTGGGACAAACATTTGGAATCACTTGGGCAAATACCCCAGTGCAGAAAGCACAGTGGTTGTGGGGTGATTCCTTGATCAGGTTCCCCACTCAGCTGGACAAAGCCTGTGCCATCCCAGGAGGGAGCAGTGAGAAGTCAGGGGCAGGAAAGAGTAAATCCCATCCTCCCATGGTACTGCCAAGTTACAGAGCTGGCTGAACAACCTGAAGGCAGCCATCTCACACTGGATAAACACTGCTGAGAGTCTCCATAAAGCAATAAAGTCCTTTTCCATTCCTTGTTCTTACATAACCAGTTCTTCACCACCATTCTGTTAAACCCCTGGAGGCTCACAGTGATGGGGACACACAACCCTCCCCGGGTTATGACTTGGTTACTCCAGCAGGCACATACTGTGAACATCAGTGTGAACAAACAGGGATCTCCCAAAATCTTGGGAGAAAAGCTGAGGGGAACTCTGCTCCCTCCCAGCATTTTTCTTGCCTTTGAGCTAGTCTCAGACATGCCAGTGCCAGGCAAGACTGGCTTCAAAAGCTTGTCTGTGCTTCTGGGAAGCAGTGGCACAGGAGGTTTGATCCTAACCCTGTCTGCAAACGCACAGGGAACTGTGCATCCACTGAAATGGCAGGTCCTCAGCACAGACAGGTGGGTGCCCAGTGTGTGGTGTGTGGTTGACCTGTGGGCGAAGGGCTCCTGCAGATAACACCTTATTCCCACCATCCCACACCTTTGGAGAATGAATGACAAAGCCAAGATATTAAGCCCACCACCCATCTGTATGAGTTCAGAGGGTTTCTCCAGGTGCTGGCCTGAGGGGCACCCCCGTTACCTGCTTGACGGCCGTGTCGATTAACAGGTAGCGGTGGGAGCGGCGCATGGGCAGGCAGAGGCTGTACACGGCGTGCAGGGCTGCGCAGAAGAAGCTCAGGAGACCAATCTGCTTCCGGTGCTGGAGCCACTGGTCCAGCCAGTCTGGGAAGCGCCGGTACTTGGTGCCGTAGTAGAGCTGGGAGCAGGCTGCCAGCACCCCGGGCAGGTACACGAGAGACAGCATGACGTAGGACACGCACGGCAGCGTGGTGTTGACCACCTCGATGGGGATCTTGTACAGCTTGTTCTTCTGCTCCCTGATGTACGGGTGGATGACCTGCCGGATCAGGTTGTAAGTGAAGAAGCAAAGAAAAAGCCCCAGGGCCAAAAAGATGGGGATTTTCCAGGCTGGCAAGAGGCGCAGGGGAATGTTCTCGATCTCACAGGCTGATGACATGCAGCCCATGTCCACAGGGGTGAATCCCATGACTTGAGCAATCTCTGCTACGATGCGCTTGGCTTCTTGGTTATTTGAGCAGATGAGAACCTGCAACAAACAGAAATACACACATAGGGCAAAGAGATCAGGCTGCTGGGATGGAGTGCATCATGAGGGATGCTGTGTTACAGGGAGCTACGTTATTCCACTGAGCATCACAACTCCTGGCAGGCTTTTTGACAGGGATTTACCACGGCTGCCAAAGGTCTCTCTCCTGGACAGGTTTCCTTTCATGTGTGCACCACCAGTTTGTTTTACTGTCTCTGTTTAGATAAACAGTCAATTGAGTAATACTTTTCACTTAGGCAGATGCTCCAAAGATTAAAAAGCATGAAGTGGGTGAGGGTACTTAATTTCTAAGCAGAAATGCAGAAGCTATGGGGTAGTCTCTGGATGTCATGGCCAGCAGGGTTGGAATTGGAGCCTAAGGCCGTTTGCTGATGCTGCCAGACCTCAGCTGCTGAAACAGTTGGGATTTAGCCCTTGTTGGAAGAAAACAATACCTGTTTATTTCCATCCCTGGCACCTGACTGCAGCGTCCACGCAGAAACCACATTAAACCCCTTTACCACGGTGCAGGCTGGGAACAGGGAGGCCAAGTACTCCGCGTTGGACTCCTTGTGGTGGTTGATCTCGGTGTTGTTGCTGACATCCACCAGGATCTTGCCCGCCAGCACATCAGCCAGGTCGCAGAGGGTGGAGTAATGCTCCCTGAAAACCGCCACAAAGATGACATCTGCCTTCTTCACCGCCTCGGCCTGGAAGGTGACCTCAGCTGCAGCAGGGAACAGGCTGGCCTTCCGCTTGGGGTTGCGGCTGCCGACCACCACCTTGAAGCCGGAGCACACCAGGCGGATGGCCAGGGACCGCGCAAAGTCCCCGCTGCCCAGCACCCCCACGGTGCGGCCGGCCGACGGCGCGGGGCTGGTGTCACCCTCTGTGCCCCCGTGGCCCAGGAGGGGTTTGGCCATATCTCCTCTGGACATCCTGGCAGGAAAACCAAGGAGAAATGCAAATTCATTGTGAAGCTCTGGCAAAGACCCAGACTACATGTGAGATCATGGGGGAAAATGCCACTTAGACCACTCAAACATGTGGTTTTGGTCCCAGTAGCCAAACCCACCAGCAATTGTGCAGTTATGTACAGGCACCACTGGAGGGGCACAAAACATCATGCTGGGTTGGAAGGTGAAGGCTTTTAGGGAGGTTTCCCAGGGCTGTGTGATCCAACACCTGCTGGATGCACTGATCCATCCTCTGCTGTTCTTCATGCTGTTCTTCTGCAAAGTCAGGGCAGTGGTAACAGCAGTCAGGACCAGTAGCTCTCAGATCCCCATGGGGTTACCAGGCATCTCCTATAAAGCCCAGGGCGAGGGGTCCATGGGATCCCTGAGTCTATGTTTGGAAAAGCTGAAGGGATCCTTCTAATTTGCAGGAGCAGAATCAAGGCAGGGAGTTCAATTTGAAATTAAAGTGTCCTAAAAGTGGTAAACGAAGAGAGTTGCAGCCCTTGCCTATTCCAATATTTGGGTCTGGCAAGCACTGTTTGCTTCAGCTCTTTAATGAGTAATGAGAACTTACTCGTGACATTTAAAAATATATTAAAACATGATGGGATTTGCTCATGAAAGATCTTGATGAGCTTTACAAACGTTAATGAATTTTGCCTTGTAACAGATTAGATATTGAGGGCATGGAGAGGTTTTAAGCAGATCAATAAATTCACAGGCAGCACAGCAGCTGAACCTGGAGGTCAGAAGAAACTCAGGCAGGGAACTGCCAGACTGCTCACAGGCTGTGTCAGAGGCTCAAATCTGCCTCCTGACTTAAAGAATGGCAAATTTTCCCTAGAGGAATGGCAAATTCCTGAAGGTCAGATTTTTAAAGGACTCAGAAGGCGGCCTAGGGAACTTACACATCAGGACATCTGGCTTTTGTATTGGCACACTGTTAGGGATTATAATAAAGAGTATAATTAACAGACTTGTGACATGTTGGGGATGGAGACAACTTGGCCCTGGTGGAGTGCAGTCTTGCTTTGTGGTTGGTCAAGTTCTCTCAAAGTGAAGGTGACCACTTGGATGGGGTCACCTGGTCCCTGGCACAGGTGTGTTTTTCATAGGCTTTTGGAAATGTCTGTCACCCAAGGCTTTTCTGGGATTGGCACAGCAGTGGTGCAAAGGGGAAGGGCACTTCTGCATGAATAGCCACCAATAGGAAACAAAGGGTGAGAAAAAATAAATGGTTTTCATAATGGGAATAGGTTGTCAAGGGATTTCCCTGAGGATTTGTACTGTTCAACATGCTCATAAGTGATCTGGGAAAGGGAGTGAATACTGAGAAGATGGAACTCATGCATGGTGAGCACAGAATCATAGAATGGTTTGGGTTGGAAGGGACTTAGAGATCATCTACTTCCAACCCCGTGCCATGGGCAGGGACACCTTCCACTAGATCAGGTTACTCAGGGCCCCATCCAACCTGATCGTGAACACCTCCAGGAATGGAGCATCCACAAGATCTCTGGGCAACCTGATCCCATATCTCACCACCCTTATAGTAAAGAATTCCTAAATAATTTAGGACAGTCAATCTTTCTTGTGAAGAATCTGCAGAAGGATCTCCTCATGCAAAGTGCCTGAGCACCAAAATTCCCTGAAGACTCCTGGCAAGAGCTGACTATGGGCATGAACTCCCCTAACCTCATGTACACTGTAATGAACTGTACATTTGTTAAAACCACTCAGAAAAATGATCAGAGGGTCACATTACTCTGCAAATACCAACCTGGTGGTCCCTCACAGACACACATCAAACACAGCCAAGTTACTGGGGGACAAGATCTCTCACACAGCAACCACAATCTCAATCCTGCTCCTCACTGAAAACTGCAAAACACCTTCAGCAGATGGACTTTGAAACTGTAATTCACTGTCCTGGATACAAACCCATCACGGCTTCAGTGACAATACTGTTTCCATGGCAGAGGTCTGGCTGCTCTCCTTGCCTCTCACCAAGGACCCCCTTGACCCAGAGACCAAGATGTGTGTTCATGGAAGAAGTGCTCTCAGGAGAAAACAAGTGCCAAAGAAAGGCATGCTCACTTCTCCCCTTTAAAAACACCTGTCCACTGTAAAAATACAGAGATCAAAGAGTACACTGCAGTTCTGCTTATTCCACTGCCAAGAAAAAAAAAACAAAAACAAGAGGGAATAAACCTAGAAAAGGGCCACAGGGAAAAGGTGAGAGAGATGACTTTCAGAGCTCGCTCTGAAAAGATGCTGACTTTTTTTCCTGGTCCCTTCTTATCAGATGCTTTATCAAACACTTACTGCTTTACTTTTCAGAAACCTTCTTGCTTCACCTAAATTTATTCGTGGCCAGAACTATCTGTTTTAGGGCCAATGCTATTGTTCAGCATAATTATCTTGCTTTCCCTTAACCCTTATCCCCCTCCCCTTTTTCCACCACTTGTACTCACAAAATATTACCCCAAAATAAAGAAATGCCCCTCTAGCTCTCAGCCATGGAGAGAGAAATCGGCATTCAGGGTGACAAAGCAATTGTTACCCACAGACCCATTTCATAATCGATTTAAGGCACCTCAAAAGCTCTCTCCGTTGTCCCTCTGGGATGTGAATTTTGCTGCAAGCAATTTTTCTTGTAGTGTGTTACCCCTGTCCTGTAGCTGCCAATGAACATGTAGAGAGATGTTGGCAATGTTTGGAGATAAACAGCTTTGCTGTCTCCAGTTATTTTGATTAAAAGGGATGACAGAATTAAATAGCCTTTGAAGTCAGCAGGATAGTTACAAAGTAAGAAGACTCAAAACCTTTTTTGTTGATTTTGGTGTGATTATTTCAGTCATGCTCTGGCTGTTGGGGCTTTGGAGCAGGACCCATCTCTGCTGCACAGCCCTTGGTGGGCAGGTTGTGCCCCTGTGGGTCGCATTGCCGTCACTGCCACGCACTGAAATCCTCCCGAGGAAGGAGGGGAAAACCACTCTTTCACCATAAACGCATTTCACCCAGACAAACACTGTGGTCTCTGCCTGACAGATGCCTGGCAATGCAGTGTCTGATTAGGTAACAGCCTTTTTTCACTTCTGTATCTCTGCAGAGCACACAGACCCCCCGTCTCCCGCCACCGCCCCTGACCTGCTGTGTGCACACTGCTTTTTCTGCACCTGTTGAAAACGTGTTACCTGCTTAAAACTCTCCCTCCCAGAGCTTATTCTCCACAAGCAAGGTCAACCCATCCAGAGGCAGTGCAAAGCACAGTGGCCAGGATGCTGCAGAGCCACCCAGGGGCAGAGGAGTCCAAGAGTGAATACCACGGTGCTTGGACACATCTTTAGCATGCTGCAGCCTTAGATAAACATCATTTATTGATCTTCCTCATCAAGGAAACTGCACCCCTGCTGAGTTATGGCACGTGAGATTCAAGGAGATCAGTTTCTTACCAAGGAAGCTACAAGATGATTTAAAGCACAGCCCAGTGGGAGCAAACTAGCTTCAATCCTAACTGGGCAGCAGTTCCCTAACTAAAATACTGAATGCTAATGACACCCTTATATCACTGCTATGTCCAGCTGTAGCACACTTGTTCCCATGTGCAGTTCAGTGACTGCATTGCTATTTCTGCTATTATTTGCAGGGCAATAGCAGTGATGGGCAGTGAGCAAGACAGGGAGCTCCCCTCTGCAAGACACCCTACAAAAACTGGCCAGAAAGCCACTTCTGCTGCAAGGAGTGGGATCAGACAGACAAAAGCTGCATGAAACAAAGCAGTCAAATCTCTGTTGCCCAGGCAGAGGGAGGGAGGGGTTTCTCACAGAAGAAAAACAGGGATAATTCTAAGTATTCTGCACCTGAGGCCTGGCAGAGCCTGTTAGCTTAGGCTCTGTGCCAGGCAAACAAGGTTTTTCTGCCTCTCTGCCCACACTGAGAGGCCTCACTGAGGTTTTGCAGCAGGACAGCCATTCTGGATGGAGCTGGGCTGCAGGAGCCCACTCAGGTGTCTCCGGGCTCACAGCAGAGTCAATCTGCCAAGCAGATCATCCCCCACAGCTACTGGGGAGCGGGCTCATTTGTTATCTCTTTCAACAGATGTGGGGGACAGAGATACCAACAATGATGGCACTCCAGCAAGCTTGTCTGGGACGACACAGATATCTCTGACCACGTCTTTAACAAATGACACCATCTTTTTGGGCCCCTTTCACATCCTCTGGTGCAGGAGGATAGCCTAGGTGGTTCCTGTAATTTGCAGTCCAGAGGTGTTTGAGTTGCACACCCTCAAGAAGGATGGACCTGGGGTGGCAAGGCGTGAGCTTTGCTTCAGTCCTGGACAAAAAAATCAAGATTCATTTCAATGCCCTGGTATTCAGATTTATCAGATAAAAGAAAAGTTAGTTTTACAATAACTAATAAAAAGGCAGTGTCTTAAACATATCAAACTGTGCTGAAGGACATGGCAGCAATCTCATATGGAGCTCCAATTAATGACCTGTCCAGTGCAACCAAACTGGCTCCTGTTTGCACAAAACCTCATCCCTGAGCTCAGCCTCACGTACTCAGTCTGCACCACCTTGGCTTAAACAACTTTTGTTGTTTTAGGGTTTGTTTAGCTTTTGTGTCTTCCCCCGAGGTCAGTTTTTATTTAGACTGACCACAACTGAGCCTCCAGAAGCTGTGGATTCAACCCGTACAGGGCATCAAAGAGCCTGCTCTGTGCTTCAGCTTCTGCTTGGGTGTTACTCGATAAAGCACATGATTATTATCCACATTCCTTAATGAGCACATGGGTTGAAAGACCAGCAAGGCGCACGAGGGATCAAATGATGCAGCAGAGCCTTTGGTCAGGCCACTACAGAGGAATGTCCCGATTTCTGCACTGGGAATGTCCCGATTTCTGCACTGGGAAGGTCCCTCTGGGCCCTGCCAGCCATGGCTGGCACCTGGCTCCACAGAGCATGGTCCCACAGGGGTGATCTCTGCCCCCTGGGGACTTCCAGTCTGCCTGGAGGGACCTTTGAACCATGAAGCCAAAGCCCGACAGCCTCTGTTTGCAGAGCATCTCTTGCTGTGTTAACCCTCCAGAAACCCCAGCATTCAACATCTGAAACCTCCACTCAGGCTGTGCTTTGAGCAGAAATATTCATTTTTTTGGCCACAACCATTTTATTTCCAGGGAAAATCAAACGTTTAAGTCTCTTTCCCACACACAGAGCATCCCTCCCAGGAGCACAGCAAGTCCCATGAACCTGAACCTGTTGGAACTGGAACAGATTTAAGTAACAAAAGAGCTTATCCAAAGCTGCTTTAATCTCAGCTCTGGTGCACATTTCTGGAGACCTTTCAGTGCTGCCCAGGCTGACTGGAAATGACTTCCCCAGCTCTGCCTGCAAGAGAAAGAGTCGGGGAAACCAAGCTTGCTGCCCCTTTTCTTCCTTCTCTTTCCAAAGCAAAGTTATCTCCCCAATGGCGCAAACCAGGAACTGGCAAAGGATATAAATCACCCTTCCGTGTTACTTCAGCCAGAAAAAAACATGTTGCAAACATGCCTGGGCTGCCAACCAGGACGGGAGAATGAGGAAATGCTGGGAGCTGGGCTGTCCCCAGCGCTGTCCTTCGGCCCCTTCGCCCACGGGCACACGGGACAGGGAACAGGGGGCTGGGGCAGGGTAGGTGCTCCTGGGGTGGGGACGTGGGACAGGGACCTGCGGCAGGGTAGGTGGGCCTGCCCCGAGCTGGCACCCCTGGGTGCTGAGTCTGTTCCCTGCGAGGCAGAGGGCACAGAGCTGCTGCGGGCTCCCGGCACTGCTGCGACCCCACGGCTGCCACGGGACCTGCGGGGTGGCTGTGACCCCAGACCCGCCGTGGGGCTCCAGGACTTCTCACACGCCCCCCTGCAATCGTTCTCCACCCTGATGCGCTTTGCATTCGCAGTTCTCATCTCTGCTCCTGCCGCAGGGCAGTTGTTTATCTGATTACCTCAATTATCACATATTTATCTGCTAACACCACTTCCATAAGCTCCTGCAGAGTCCTGCTTTCTCTCCTCTTTATCTCTCAATCCACTTAACCTTATCCCTTCCTCTTTTACCCCCAAAGGACACAGCAAATCATTTGCCTTCTCCTTCTCTGCAGACACATTCTGTATTTGGAGAACGGGTTTCACATCTGCCTTCAGTTTTTCCTGCACAAGTGAAACCCAACTCTTTCATCAGAGCCTTTATTTACCGAGTGTCCAACAACTCAGCCTCTGTTCCTCGCTCATTTTTCTTGGAGGATGCCCAGAACTGCATTTCCCAGTTGAGCCCCTAAAAGGCACCAGCTGGAGCAGAGATGCCGCTTCCCCAAAGCGCCACTTCTCTTTCTTCATCCCGGGAGCCTGTTTGCTTTTGCACAACTGTGTGACACTGTTGACTCACGGGACGCAGTGTCCCTGTCCTCTGGCTCCCCATGGCCACTGTCTGGCTGGTCGCTCACCCGGTGTCCAGGCGGTCAGTCAGTGCTACCACACAGGACAGAATACATGCTCTGCTTTTTTTTTAAGACCATCTCTCCAGCTTGTCACAATCTTTAATTCTTAGTCTCTTCTCTAAAATGTTTCCAGTGCCTCCTAGCTCAGTGTCACCTACGAATTCATGTGCCTCCCTACTCCATCACACGCTAATGAAAACACGGGCTGACAGGCACTGAGCCTCCACACCCTCTGCTTTATACACTGAAAAATAGAGAATGTTGGTTTTGGAAGCCAGCAGTGAAGCCTAAGGCATATCCCTGTCCCTGACCACAAGATGTTCTTCACCAGGACCAAAAACATCATTCCAAACAGGGGAAAGTGGAGGAGAAAGGGCTATCAGAATTTCTCACAGGGGCAAAACAGTTTCTTTTTCCCACACAAGCTCAGACATTTTGCCTACAGTTTTCCTACAGAACGACACCAGCCTGTGGTCATGTACCACGGACAATTTCCCTCCCCAAGGTTAAACACTCCACATTAATGCTCAGCAGAAAAATTACCCGTCTATGATAAACCACTGGAAAACGAACCTTTGGCCTGTTTCCACCAAAACGACGTGCAGTTACCAACAGGTTCTGCCACAGATATCCCCAAACTCTTCTCTCCCAAATTTGCCTCCAAAGGCAAGGGTCCCTCCTTTGCACTACCACTTCTCTGCAGTAAAATTCTTGTCTGAAGAGCTTCTTCTGCTCTTCTGCAAAAACATCTTGCTGCCTATGCCCACTGTGTTGATAGAGTAATGAGAAGCCTGAGAAATGAGAAGCCCTGTAACAAAACATCATAAAATGGGAATCTGAAATTCTGGGAATTTGAAATTCTGGGAATCCCCGAGGTTTCACTGTAAGACTGTGGAAAGCACAGACTTGAAGCAAGACGGAGTTTGCTAGAGCAGTGCTGATGCTGACATAGCACACAGGAGCTTATCTGGCTGATGTGACTCTGAATGAGAAGGTTATTTTCTCTGCTTGCCATCTCACAGTTCTTAAGTGATATAAAGGGGTGGTTTACAACAACTTCAGGTGTTGTACTTAAGTCTTACGTGGCTTCTCTTGACTTCTCTTGGGGTCTTCATTCTCTTGCTGCTCTTACCAAGTTAATGACTCTCTCAGTGACTCACCCATTTCTGAACCTTCCCTCCCCAAGTTCGAGGAGAGCAGGAAAGCAGCCAAAAGCCCGGATGGTGGAAGTTTCTTAGATAGATCTTGTACCTCCCTGCAGCCAGACATGATGGGAGGTGTTCCTGCCTAAAATGAGCTGGGGCTTGCACTCTTCTCTGGGGCTTCAGAGATGGTGAGACCTGACTTCAGCAGTCACCACAGGGAGCTGGCAGGCTCCAGCTCTTTAAAGCCTCTTTGTTTCTTTCCAGGAAAGACATGGAGGAATTGCACTGCGTGTGCATGGAAATATTTGTATTGGCCATTTCTGTGCCACAGTGCCTGTTAGAAGGGTGTCCAAGATCAGCACTCCCCCGCCGTCAGATTTTGCCTCTCCCAGTCCCTCAGAAGATGCACAGGACCACAGGGGGAGAGGATGGCCTGGGGAGGCCGTGTGGGGTGGAGGGAAGACACAGCCTATGGCACAGGGTCAGGCCAGCTCCTGCTGATCCCTTGCTTTCCCCCTGTGGAGCACAGGCACGGCACACAGAACACAGAGGTAGCTCTGAGCCAGCCCTAATACCACACTGGTGAGAGCAGGGAGCTCTGCCCAGGAAAGGCAACAAAGCTCATGCAGTGCCCTGTGCTGCCTCTTCTGCCCTTCCCAGCTGCTCCTGGGAAGCTCCTGGAGGAGATGGAGCAAACACAATTGGCTGACCAAGTAATCTCTGGGGATCCAGATGGGGGCAGTTGTGTGGGAGAGAGATGCTCTTCACTGGAAATCACTTCACTGCCCTGAGATGCCAGGACCCCACAGCACTCTGCCTTCCCCTTCCTCCCCCACTGTTTACCTTCAACCAACATCCCACAGAGACAAATACATGGAGTTGTGAACAACATGCCTCCCCCCCAGGACCCCAGTGACCCAGTGAGACCCACGTGTGCTGGACAAGTACAAACACCACATCTTTCACCACTGCTCAGGAGAGCCATCCTGTGCCAATCTGCACTGGCACAGGTTCTGTCCTGTAGCTAACCCCAACATAAGAAGGATGTGGACCTGCTGGAGTGAGTCCAAAGGAGGGTCACAAAGCTGCTCAGAGGGCTGGAGCACCTCTCCTATGAAGACAGGCTGAGAGAGTTGGGATTGTTCAGCCTGAAGAAGAGCAGGCTCTGAGGAGACCTTAGAGCCCCTTCCGTTACCTAAAGGGGCAACAAGAGAGCTGGAGAGGGACTTTTTACAAGGGCTTGTAGAGGCTGGACAATGGGGAACATCCTTAAGCTGAAGGAGGGTAGGTTTAGATTAGATATTAGCAAGAAATTCTTCACTGTGAGGGGGGTGAGGCCTTGGCATAGGTTGCCCAGAGAAGCTGTGGATGCCCCATTCCTTAAAGTGTTCAGGACCGGGTTGGACAGGGCTTGGAGCAAGCTGATCTAGTGGAAGGTGTCCCTGCCCATGGCAGGGCATTTGGAATGAGATGATTTCCAAGGTCCCTTCCAACCCAAACCATTCTGTAACTCTGAGATCTGCTAGTGCTTGCACAAGATCAGTAGTTGGTATCAGCCTACTTCAGTGGTGGAGGCATTATCTAGAGACCCTGATTCTTGAAACCTACAGCCTGTGGAGAGCTCTTGGGACATCTTTTCCAAAGACTACAGTGGTATATTCACACAGACTAAATGGAAACACACATGTTATCACAACCAAGGCTTTAGAGAGACTCACTGAAAATCTGAGAACCTGGAAAAAAGGATGGGAAGAATTTCTGTCTCAGTATCTTATACCCTGGGAAAATTTTCGAAATGTTCAGGCCCCAAAGTATGTAAGGGCTTTTGGAAATGTGTTGAAAGCTCCCATGTCACTGACATACTTTCAGGAGCTTTTTACTTTCTGTTAAGTGACAGTTCACTTAAACTTAGATGAAGATGGGAAGCTGCTTAATCCACTGTAGGTCTGCAGGGAAAACTACCCTACAAAGAAGCAGTAAATTAAAATTTGAAAATAGCATTTTCTTCCATTATGAGGTTGACAGAAAACTAACTCTAATCAGTGATGGTAAAATTATAGATAACAAATTGGTGGGTTTTAATTCCTGGTGTGTGACATTTCTTACCACAGCTGCCACTGCCTGTCCCACCTCTCAAGAGAGCTGGCATGGCTGGCCTACTTCTTCTACCGTCGGAAAAAATGTGTTTCCCCTGAATCTAAACCTGCTTCTATTTATGGGTGTGATGTTACAAGGTCATAGTCAAAGCAGAGTTCTTAACAATAAAAAGCAAAACAAACCCAAAACAAAAAAAGCAAAATAAACAACAAAAAAATTATTATGCTTTCAAAGAGCATGTTTTCCTGAGGTTTGATGTGGTTTTGTTAAACACAGACTTGTTGAGTCATCAACATTTTCTTCTTTACAATCACAGAGGAAATCAAATACGTGCAGTGACTGTGGCATCTTATATTACTGTACATTTGTTTCATGGCAAATGTGATTTTAAAATAAGACAAAACTAAAGCTTGATGCAGTATTTAAATCCTATTAGTCCTGCATCTCCCCAGCCCACAGGAGTATTGATGCTGTAGGCGACAGCCTTCCTCTCCTGCTGTCTCTCAGTTTTGGTTTCTTGCCACAGGAGGCAATTTTGTGTGTGTTAGTTTTATTTAGACTGCTCTGATGGAAATGATCTGGGGTCCTCCGTGCCCCTCCACCATCTGCTCAGCTCAGGCATTACGAACACGAACGCTCCCCCAAGCTCCCCGTGTTCAGCAAGGGACTGTCACGGGCAGATGTTATCCCCTGACCAGGGCCACAGGACAGGGACAGTCCCACCCCAGGTTCCATCACCTGTGGGATGCTCCTACTACAAAGACACCTCTCCAATTCCTTCACGGCTTTCATCCTTCATTACTCTTACAAGACTCAAATGCTGAAGTTCCCCCCCAGTAAGGATCCAACCTCTGTAGCTTCTGCAAGTCCCTGCATCAGTACAGACACCACACAGCTGCTCCCTGCTCGCCTCTGAGGGACTCTGGGCCCTGGCCAAGATTTTCCCCAAGTTTTTTTTATATCTCAGTGGTGATTTCTCCCTGGCTGGAAGAAGCCACTCATCTCCTCGACGCATTTAGCGAGCTGAAAATGAAAAGTGAAACCTAAGCGCCAAGTGCTGCTCCCTGAGGAACGCAGCCTGAACGTGCATCCATCCACGCAGCCATCCATCGCCGCTGCGCCCACGAGGACCGCATCGCTTGGAACGGCAAACCCGACCCGTTCCGGGGCTTCGTGCCCGGTGCCAGGGAGTTTCCCGCACCCGCACGGCCGTGTCCCGCAGCCACGGGAAGGAAAGCGCTTCCCGCGGACACCCCGCACCGCATCCCGGCGGAGCTGCCGGGGACGAGCATCCCACCGACCTCTCCCCAGCGACCGCCCGGACCGAGACGCACCGCTCCCCGCGGAAACCTCCGGCCGGGACCCGGCCCCGGCCCCAGCCCCAAACCCCGCACCGAGGCGGCTGCGTCCGCAACCGCCCTGGGGGCCCGGACCCCCTGCCCGAGCCCAGGGGAGGAGCGGGCCGCGGGCAGGGACCAGCGCCGCTCCCTAGCGCCCCGC
>VZRZ01006451.1:218912-231826 GCA_013398175.1 Climacteris rufus
CCGGCCGGCGCTGCCGTGCCCGGTTAAACGCGCACGGACAGGAGGGCACCCGGGCAGCAGGGCCGCCGCCTTCAGTACAGGCAGGAGTCGCAGGCAGACCTTAATTCTCTATTTATAAACTCATTTCCGAGCCAGCGGGTGTCTCATTTTAATGGGCGGGTGCGGCTTGTTGCGCCTCTGCCCCTGCTATCAGGGGCCGTGCACTTGTTCTGAAAAGCTGTGCCACGAGGCGGGGAGCCGATAATGGTTCTTAGCCCCACGCAGGGAAAGAGTTGTCCTGCCGCAGCCACCCCGGGAGAGCCAGCCGGCCCCGCTCCGATAGCCCGGCGGCAGCACGGCACCGAAGGGAGCGTCTCCAGGGAAAAGCACTGGGGCAAACACACAGGGAATTAAAAACAAATCCCTCTGGAGCTTTGCTTTGCTCTCTCAGTAGAGGAAAGGAGCCCGGAGGGAAGGGACCTGAAGGATTGTCTCATTTGTCCCCGAACCGTGGCATAGCGTGGGGGGGGGGATGCTGTGCAGTGTGTTTGAAGCCTGAGTAGAGGGGTGTGCAGCCCTTCTGAACGCAGCCTTGAGTGCTTCACCGCCCCTGCAGTTAGGAGGGTTTTCCTAATCTTTGCCAACAGTCATCCCCTCTGTGTCCTCCTTGCAGATGGGGTATATCTTCCTGGGATGAAACGAGCCCTGCTTCATTCCTCTCTCCTGGGCAGGTTGTGATTTTAGCTATCTCAGCCCATTCTCACCATTGTCCTATGCAAATTTTCTTCCTCTCCTGCCTCTGCTGCCTGCAAGCGAGGCCAGATACCAGCCAGGGTTGTCCTAGCTTGGAAAGGTACTTGCCACCCCTCACATCCATGGGGTGGGAGATCTAGAAACCTGCTACTATGGAGAAGCTGCAGCAAAGATGTGGGATTACTGAGGAAAGTTCCCATTGGTGGCTCCCAGTGGCTGGGTCCTGGATAAGAGAGAGCTCCAGAGGCTTTGGATGTTCAAGCTGCAAACTTTGGGATTCTGTGAGTTCCCTGGGTTCCAGTAGTGGAGAGGTGAGAAAACCTATTGGCATGGTTGGGAGGAGGATCATTGGGATAGCTGTACTTCACCACACCTCTGTGAAGTCCATCTGTGACTGAATGCTGCTGAGAGAACCAGATTACTCCTTAGCCCCTTCTTGCCTGTTGTGGCCCCTGCCTCCTCATGCCTATCCTGGTTATAATTTATATGCCATGGTCAGCTCTTTGTGGAGACTAAGGGAAAGAAATCATTGAACTCTCCTGTGCCTACCGTATCTTGTTACCTGCTTTCCCACATCATGTAAAAGACAAGTTTTGCCTTTAAATTTATTTATAGAACCTGTAGTCACTGCCTTGCTTGCCTTGGCCATGGCAATTCCTCTTACAGATCTCTTAGGTCTCTGCACAGTGTGGGTCTCCCCCTGTCCCTTTCCCTGCTTGGAGCAAGGCTGCTGCCACATCACTTCCCTGGGTAATGACCAGCCCTCTGGAGTTCCTGAAGCACTGAAATCTACTTCTCCTCTGTTAGATTGCACTTCCTTTTCATAAATTAGCAAACCTTTCACCAAAACACCCTCTGCTTTTCCACCTTTCTGTCACAGAGAAGTGCCTCAGAATGAACACCCATTTTATACCTGTCTCCCTATTCTCACATACCTATTCCCTATTCTCTGGCTGGCCCTGTCCAGGCTGCCTGTTTTCTGGATAGTTTGAGCCCTGCAGCTCCATTTTTCCTGTATCCATCTCAGTAGGGAGCTAAAGCCTCCCCAGCTCCCAGACCCTGCCTGGCTTTATTGCTTGCTCAAAAGATTCCTTTGGGAACCGTCTTTCTGAGGAGGGGCTTGCAAGTTGGCTTAATTTCTCTTCTATCCAGAGAGACCCAATGTGCCAGGATCGTGCTGGACTTGGCCATTGTTTCTTTGTGTTTGTCTGGGATTTTTTTTCCCCTTTCTCCTTGCTGGACCTGAGCAAAGGCTTTTCCCTGTGTCATCTGCCCTGTTCTTCTCCCAGCAATCCTCCGTCCTTGCTCATCACTTGGTGGTCAGAGCTGCAGCTCTCTGGCAGCACCATCTGTGTCCCTGTGCCTAGCTGGCTGTGCCCTCAGCCACAGTGCCACCTGCACTTCCCCTCCTCTCCTTCCTCTCCACGGGGACAGGCACTTGCTTTGGATCTGCTCAGGGCTGGGGCTGCCAGGATCCCCCAGTGCCTGCTCGCACAACGTGGCAGATGAACCTCAACAGCTCCTGGCTGCTGGGCCAGGGAGCCATGGGGAGTCCCCAGCTCCCACTCTGTGCCTCAGGGATGCTCGAGCCACCTGGGGTGACAGCGTGGAGGGGTGCACCAGGCCAGCTCAGCTCCTGCCCCATGCCCAACAATAAAGGGGGTGACCCATGGCTTGCCCAGGCTTTTCTGTGCCTGGACACAAAGGCAGTGGTCCCTGAGCCTCCCTTGCCCCTTCCCCCTTTCTGGCTCCCTTGGGTGCATCATGTGCCAGCCCAAGGCCACTGGGGATGCAGAAGTGCTGGGCAGCAGTGGCTGCACCTGAGCGGCTGCTGTGACAAAAGCAGAGTTTGGGGACACCACCTCACTCTGCCACTCACAATGTCACAGCAAGGGAATGGCTCAGCTTCCCACTCAAATCCAGGGGTAGTAAGTGGCAAACTTACCACTGGAAAACCAAACTTATCCAAGGGTAGTAAGTGGCAAACTTACCACTGGAAAACCAAACTTATCCAAGGGTTGTAAGTGGCAAACTTACCACTGGAAAACCAAACCGATTTAAGCAGGGTGGGCAGTGAACGTGGCTCCTCCTCTGGCCTTCCCAGAGCTGTGTTTTGGGCTGGAATCTGCTTTCTTGAGGCCCGGTGGTACCGTTTGGGTTGGGAACTTGGATTATCAGCACAGCAGGATTCACCAGCACAGTGCTCTGAACTCGCACACGGCCCAGCTGTGCCGAAAATGCCAAGCTCAGAAAGGAGCCGAGAGGCTGGCACGTGCAATGTACATGTACAATGAATCGATAATGTGTGGTTAATTATTGCCAGTGAGCAGAGGCCAGGAGTTAATTTGGCACGGTTGTGAAACAGAGAGCTTGTGTAGGGGAATGAACTGGGGGCTCCAAAAATGGGCACGTGGGGAGCTGTGATGGCTCTGTGAAGTCAGAGTTGGGCACACAGTGTCTTTGTAGGGTGAAGAAGTAACAGGTCATGCTGTCACCTGACCCTGCTAGCTGGGGTTAGCTGGAAGGACTGGCAGTGATGCTGACACCTGATGGCTCTGGGGACACACCTGGCTGAATCCTCATGGAGCTGCCAGGAGGGAGCAGGCAGGGGAAAGCAGCCTGTGGGCAGGTTTCAGGCCTGACAAAGCACTGCTGTGTCCCTCCCAGAGTATCCCAGGTGAGGAGGGATGGGCTGTACCCTTCTCCCACCTGAGGGCTGTGTGGGGGCAAGGGGGGCTGTACGGTGCTGAAAGCCTGGTCTGTAACTGCGGCAGTCGCCTGTCACCATGCCATCGGCTGCCTGTCTCCCACTGATGATGCAGAAATGCCAATGAAGTGCCTGGTTTTTGGGCCAGGCTACCGAGGTGGGATGTGGCTGGGTGTGGGTGACTGCACAACTGTGCCAGACACTCCAGCCCAAGCATCGTCCTCGCCACCTCCTTGCCACCACCGTGCTCGCCAGGGTGCTCAGCAGCATGTCTGGGCTGAAAGTGTCCGTACAGGGCTTATGCACCCCTGGGGTACCCTGGATACATCTTCTGGATGGGCCCCACGGCCCCCCCTCCCTCCTGGGGGTCTGGCAGCATCCCCTGGCGGAGCAGAGTTACCGTGGAGCTACCAGCGAACGGCTTCCCGCTGCTAATCAGCTCCGGGCAGGTTCTCGCTTTCTCAACTGCCTGGCTTTTCGGGGAAAAGTGTCATTTATCGGCCCTTCACGGAGGAGACCTGTTAGAGATGCTCCCCGCCGGGCCTCGTCTCCGCCTGTCATGCAGGCGCCATCTAGTAGGAAAAAGAGAAAAAGACCAAAAGTCAAGGAAGGTGGATGTCGAAATTGAGTTTCTCGCCGGGAAAACTGTTTAATCCTACACAAAGCTGCTCTGGGGCACGGCTCCAGTGCTGAGCCCGTGGTTTGGGTCCTCGCAGCAGAATTCACTGCCTGGAAAATGATGAAGCATGCAGATGCCCCAAACTGGAGCACAGCTTGTCCAGGATGGGTCTGGATTTATTTCATCTAAAAATAGACTTTGACATAAAGAATCATTTCCAGGCATCTCCTTGATAACATTGTCAGGGCTGGATTTGATTAATTAGCTGTATGGGTTAATTGCAATACACTGCCTTCTGCTCTGGTGGGTGACAGATGCTCCTGTTTCCAGCACCGACGTTGTCCCATCAGCTGGAGGATTTACTTACAGCTGGAAACCTCTCTCTGCCATCCATGCATGTGCAGTTCACATCACAGAGGGATCTGCTTTGGTCATATCGCAGGATTTTAGCACAAATCCCACACTGCTGTTGTCATCTTCTAACAGTCACATGGATTTTCAATGTAATTTCCCAGCCCTAGGGGTTTGCCGGAGAAAACCTTCCAAAATCAACCCCTTGCAGGGTGAAATAAAAGGGGCCTATGACATTAATTTCCTTTAAACGTTAAAAAAAAGTCATGATTTTATACCAATCTTGTGATTTTTGTGCAGCTTGACTCGCCCTTCCCCGTGTGGGGAGGTGATAACGCTGGGTGTCTGTTATCTGCTGCGAACTCCAGCAGCCACTGTGTCCCCAGCCATGGATACATGGATGCACATCCCCGTGCAGCAGGTCTCTCCTGGTATGTGTGTGCTGTGATGAGTCCTGCTCCGGCCTTTCCCCTTCATCCCCCAAAATATCAAGAACCAGAGGCCAGGGATGGTGCAGTGTCAGGTCCTGAGGGTCCAGTGGCTTCACCCTGCCAGGGACTGCACAAGCATCATTGCCCTTTGCCTAGAGCAGAACCTTAATTCATCTCCACTCTCACAGATAAAAGCCTGAATTAATTAAAGAAGAGAATAGAAACCACTTTGATTTCCAGAACACCGGAAACTCCTAATTATCACAGCTCCCAAAAGCACTGCTATAATTAAGGGGCTCTCACTGTTCCCACTGCAGACCAAATTTTTGCAGGGATTTACAAATGACACCTACATTTTTTGCTTTTGGTGAAGAACAGCAACTCGGGGCATGGATTCTGGCTCCAGGTGCATCCTTAAATCAGCCAGAACACCACTGAAACAGTGTCTAATTCCCTCATGGATTTCTTATTAGAAAACCAGAGTCCCCAATGGCAGTGTGCTACAGACAGCGTCTGCTCTCCAATTATACTCTGATTATACAAAATAATAAAACTGGGGGCCTTCTTTTCTTTGCCTGCTGGTCTTTCCGTCTTTGAAATACACTTGGGGGCTGTTTCTGGCTTTTTTATCATAACTAGCATTTATTAGTATTTGAAAAAGGTGGTGGAAACTGAATTTCTCACCTGATCTCTGGTCCTGTGGTTCCTGTAACCTTTTCAGAAGTGCTGAAAGCATCATGATGACATTGATGATGAAACAGCCAGAGTTTGCCACAGCATGAAAGCAGCAAAACACCCCTAATGCAATAACTGAGGCAATCCCACAGGAGAATTTTCCCTGCAAATGCCAGGTCTCATGGGCACTGGTTAGGGCAGGGTGCTCCCAGCTGCCTTTTGCACTCTTGTGCCAGAGAACTGGCCAGGTAAAGATGTAGCTGATGCTGTACATCACCTCTGTGTGCTGAGGTTCATCCTTGGGCTGCTGCGGCTTTCTTGTCTTTATTCTGAAATAGAGTAGGTTTAGATTAGACATTAGGAAGAAATTATTTACTGTGAGGGTGGTGAGGCACTGGAACAGGTTGCCAGGAGGAGAAGTTGTAAATGCCCCATCCCTGGAAGTGTTCAAGGCTGGACGGGACTTTGAGCAACCTGGTCTAGTGACAGATGTCCCTGCCATGGCAGGGGGCTGGAAGGAGATGATCTTTAAAGTCCCATCCAACCCAAACCATTCTGTGATTTTTATTCTATGACCCCTTTACTAAGTGTTGTCTGAAGTCTGTCCACTGGCAGCAGTTTTCTTGATGGGTGGCACCTTCACCACCAAGGTGCTTCTTCTGCTCTCTGGGTGCTTCACAGCTGTGCACAAAAGTGTTCTAAAATTACTCCTCCCTTTTGCCAACTGCTTTCCCTCTCAGTTGAATGGCCCTGGTTTTCCCCAGGGCTCCCCATCCTGACTGGGGAGTAGTGTCTGACTACAGAGGCCTTGGTGGGACTTCAGAGAGAGAGAAAAAAGCAGAGGGATCCTCCTTGTCCTCTAAGCCTGTCCTGGCCTTGCTGCCCTTGACTCCAGATTTCCTCCCTGACCATGAGGAGCATAAACACCCCAACATCAAGAAGAGGCAAGTGGTCTATGGAAACACTGGTGTTTCCACAAGCAGTGTTGTTTTAGTAGCCATCATGCCTGTATAGGCAACACAGACATGATCAGACCAAACCATGGCTCTGCTCTTACCCCATTGCTGAAAATTGGTTTTGTTATGTAAAATGTCACCAGCTTTGGAAAAAAAAAAAAAAGGGAAAGTAAAAGAAACAAGGGCAAAATTTGCCTATATTAGACATGCAGGGAAGCACTGGAAGTTAGGAAGATCACAGACAATTGAATTTAATTGAAAAATATGATTAACTAGAATGAGACTTGAATATGAAGATCTAATTTGAATTAAAGAAACAAGCTGATTGCCTCAAGAAAGAAGTTAGAGGATTAAAATTATTTTGTATAATATGAGTTCCAGCTTTGCTTATATAGGATAGTTTATAAAGAAACCCCCCCCCCCCCCCGCCAAGGTGGTTTTACCATTGAAATTATGAATTTTTTTTGAGATGGTCAACAGTGCACAGGAAAATGGTGCTCTTACTTGATCTCGTGGGCTTGGGGGAGATTTGAGCTATGGATGGTAAAAAGGGAGAGCTTGATCCAAGATGTAGAACTTCCTAGCATCATCTCAGGTCTGGCAGTTTCCACCTTTACAGGGAGGGGAACAGAGCCCAAACCCCAGGAGCAAAGCAGGGATCAGTGACAGGTGGACCTTTGCCTCAGGAAAGACAGTGGAAGGAACATTTCCAGGACTGTCAAAGTCTGGTGTAAGTGGCTCCGAGCAGGAGACACAGGGGCAGGCAGTGCTGGCAGCTCATGCACAGTGGTCATGGCCAGGCTGTGCTCCACCAGCTCCTGAAAGCAAAATCAGTAAGAAAATAGTTTTAGAGAAAATGAATAATCTATATTCATAGCACAAACAGGAAAATTATATACAAGCAAGTAGCACAAATGGGAAAAATAAGGGCTTAATTTACAATATTTTTGTAGAATTGCAAGCATCGTTATTCCAAGGGAGTTCTCCTGAAAGTGGCAAAATGGTTTAGTGCATCCCACCACAGCTTTTTTAATTTCCACTTGGCTGCTGCACTCTCTGCTATAGCATTTCCAGCCACCAGCATCCTCCTCCCCACTGAACAGCCCCACCAGCCAGGGTGACACCGTCACAGCCACGTCCCTCTGCTTCCCTCTGCGTCCTCACTGGGATGGGCCATGTGGCAGCCCAGGGGATGCCACAGCCTGGCTCTTGTGCTGGGAGCAGCTGAGTGTGCCAGGTGCTGGGGCTGAGCCAGCCAAGGTCACTGCCCTGGCACCCTGTGGCACGGCTGGCTGGGCAAGGCTGCGGGCACAGAGCCCGGCCCAGGCGCTGTCAGAGCCCTCCTGCTGGGCTGGGGATGGGCAAGAGGAGAGCCCGGGGAGGATGGCAAATTTTCTTGGACCCTTTCCAGATGATAATTTTGACATTTTGTTGTCTCTGGAGAATTTTGAACTAGGAATAAATGCGGTGTTTGCGCTCATTTGTAGCTACTGTCGCTGCCAGGCTGGGGGCTGACCTGAACGTGCTTTTAATGCATATTTAATGGGTACAGTGGTTGCTCATGCCCGTCTTTAGCTGTTGCACACCTGCACTTTGACACCACACACCTGAGCCCATCACAGTGTATCCTTCTGGCCTGCCCCTGCTTGTCTATCCCTGCCATGCACTTCATTCCCAGCCTCCCCTCACCTCCTCCAGTCCCTGCCCAGCCAGCATCTGCTCCATCCCTCTCCCATCCCAAGAAAACCGACAGGGATGTATTTCCTCCAGCACTCTGGAAGAACATGAGCATGGTAATGCACCTCCTGCAAGCTGGCCTGGTAACACATCCTGGAGTGGGTGATAACCTGCCCTACACCCCAGGGATTATCCTCTGCCCCAATATTGTGTGAGGATCTCATTTCTGGGCAAAATCCAGCTGTGGTTTCATTAAAGAGGCTCTTGCTCCTTGTGCTCAATATTTAATTTAGCACAAGTGTGTGTGTTGAGTTCAGGGTGTTGATTAAGCATGACTTTGAGATAGAGGGAAATTACTAATATGGGAAAGTGCAGTTAGTATTTCATGGCAAAGAGTAATTGAGCTAACAGTTGACATATGGAGTTGTGTGGGCAAACTAATTAAATTTTACATCTTCCCAAGCATTGTGAGTTTTATAAGCACTTGATTTATATATTAATTAAACCTCAGAGTGAAATAAAGAGGACACAACTATTTATACTGCAAAAGTGTCCATCAAGAGGAAGGGCTTTAATGTATTTTCAAGCAGATGCTGAAGTACCTCTGTGAGTCCCCAGCTCAGCTCAGTGGTGACATCCCCCATGGTGTCTATTCCTTCTCTTCACCACCAGGAACAAGCTCTGTGCTGCCCAGCATTTTGATATTTCTCTGGTGAGCTGCAGAGCCCAGGTTCCCCACTGATCTGGGTGCTTTTCTATCAGCTAGTGAGAAAGCTAATACATAATTTAAATGTTTTTCTGACCCATTAGCAAGACACTAGAAGTAGTTATGGCATGTCCTGGGATGATCTTGCTGAGGTTTTCTGGAGCTGTCTTATTCATATTATTTCATATTTAAAGGCAACTTGCATGGTGTTTGTTTGCAGATGGACAGAAGGACACGTGGAGTATTCATGATGGTCAGCACCATTTTCAGTCTGGTTGATGCTCTGATGGAAAGGAGTTCCTGAATTTATGGGATCAGTCTTGCTCCTTGGGCTTTGCAAAGATCTTGAGCAAGGAGCCATTTCTGCATCTTGGAGAAAATGGCATTTGGGTCCAGTGATGGGAGATGTCCTAAAATGCACAGCCCTGGCCCTGATTTTTCCTTTAGGCTGTTGGTGCACTCCCCACTGCTGATTCATCTCTTTGGAGGAGGACACATCCCACAGGTCTGTTTGGGTGAACCTGGAGGTCAGTGCTGGGCTGATGTTGGGGCAGTCCTGGCAGGTGCAGGGCTGGCTGGGGTTCCTGGCTGTGCTGGGATGAGCTGAGAGCCTTTTTGGAGCAGGAGCACTGATTTTGTCCCAGGGCTGAGTGCTTGGGCTGCTCCTGCCTGGGCCAGTCTGGCTTAGTGCTCCAGCAAGTGTTCCCTGCTGCTCTCCAGAGCTGCTCCTCCTAAGCCTCCAAACTGCCCTTACTGCCATGTACATTTTATTCCCAGGGGTTATGATGCCTATAAACCCCTCTGATGCCAAAATAAATAAAATAAAGAGGTGTTTCTATTCTGCTCTGCCATGGTACTTCCCAGCAGCACAGGTCATGGGATGCCATAGCACTTGTATCTATTTCGATATCCTGGCTCTGACATCCTGATGATGCAAAAAATAAATCTACCCTTCATATTCCTTATTATTGATGGGCTATTTTTGCCTCTTTTGAATGGAAAACCAGGAGCTGTTTATGTCAGCAATGATATAGCATTCAGAAGAAATTAGGTTTTGGTAAGAAAGTGGAATTACAGCTATAACATGGGTATTAAAGTCCCTTACATTTAGCAAAATAACAGGTACATAGCATATTCAAACCTACAAATACTATGAAATAGATGGTAGCTATATTAAGAGTCATTCTGTGTGCCACTTTGCTGTCCCACCTGGCCTCTGGGGACTCCATCAATCTTGTGATGGCCAATAATTCCTGTTCACAGTGTCAGTGACTAATATATTGGCCCATCACAAAAACTTAGTGTTTGTGTGCAGTGTAAGTTAGAAGCTGTGGGACAGGAGCAGTCAGGACCAGGCTGGGCTGAAAATGGGAGGAATGGAGGGACTGGTGCTCCTTGGGACAAACTTGCCCTTACTAAGGATAACATCACCTGTGGTCAAACACATCAGCACCTCTTTACCACACAGATCTCAAAAATATTCAACAGCAAACACACCAACACCTTTTTCTTCCAGTTCAGCCTGACTGTTAATACACCTGGGAAGAGTTCATGTCTCTCCACACAACATCACATTTCTGATGTTGGAGTGCAGTGTGCCATCAGTTTGTGCTTTCCTCATCTGCAAATCAGTGTAGTTAATACAACACATGGTACCTCAGTTTTGCTCGCAGTGCCAATATGTTAAACCTAGGAATGCAACCAGCACAGTGAATTTTAATTTCACATGATAATGGGACCTGCAGATCTCCTCTGTAAAGTATTAAAGCAGAATGTTAGAATAGGGTGCTTTGGAAAGAGCACATGCTGTGTGGTGGAGGAGCAGAGCTGGCAGATCACCTTGAAGCAGATCTAACTTGGTGGTGCTGGAGTACCAGAAATCATCCTAAATGGTTATGGGGCCTTTTGTGTAATGTCACACATAGGATCAATAACAAACCTGGGGGACTAAATAGACAAAGAAATGTAAAATCTAAGCAGCCTCTGTCCTCTGCTGCCACTGATTTTGAACAGGCACATGCAAGGCTGTTCTTGGATGTCCTGCATAAGCGCTGTTTGTCCTGCTAGAGCAGGTACCCAGGCCAATCCTGCAGCAGGAGGTGGGGATGCCCATCCTGGGGCCTCTGCAGTTCTCAGCATCCCTCAGCTCCAGTGGCATTGCTTGACTTCCTCTGCATAGTCCCTCTGCCCCCAGCTACTTTCAGAGAAATGGGGACTGGGAGAGTTGCTCCAAAATAACATATAAATAGGAAGTGAAAGGTCAAGGCTTCCTACAGAGTGATTTTGCCCACAGGACCAGAAAACATAAGGGATGAAAGGCTCATGTGGTGATCAGCCTCTGATCAGCTCCAGGTAGCACAGCCCTGGCCTTGGGCAGCCTTCTGGTTTCTGTTTCCTCTCTGGTTTTTGCAAACTGCCCTGTCAGACCTCACTTACCAAGAGTGCAGTTTTAAAGGTGCCGTTAGCTGCCCCCTGTTCCTCCTCCATCCTGATGTGAAATCTGTCACTGCCCTCTCTCAGCGTGCCCTTCTGCCTGCATCCTGTGTGAGCTGCAGATTGCTATTGATAGGCAGGATAGCCACGACAATCTTGAGGAAATTTGTGATCTGGTCCTGGCATATTTGACAGATAACACTCGAAATACAAATGTCAAAACGCATTTAGGTTTTTTCCTTTCTCTAACTCGCCCTGAAGAAAATGCAAACACTTTTTGACAGAATCAGTTCAGGAGCCTCCTCTAAGCCAGGCCCTGAGTGTTAGAAGAATCTGCCTCTTAAAGCCATATAGATCCACTGCTGTTGTATAAAAAAATATTCTTTATCCTGAGGCAGAATTACTTAAGAAAATCCTGACATGATTAGACACCACTCTCTTCTGAGAAAAGAGTAACTATACTATTAAAGGATAACTGAGATGCTGCACAAACTGACAATATTTAAATTACTTGATGTTGCAGTTCTAAAAAGTCATTTGGCATGAGGGCACATGGAAGGACTTGAATATTTTCTGGGTGCCACTGTGCAGCTATTCTGTAGCCTGAATACGATCTGCTGGAAGCACTTACAGGTGCTGCAGCTGCCCTCCACCTGCTGACAGGAGGTATATTTAGGCTCTGGGTTCGTAAAATTTATAAATACAGGCTTGAACAATTTATAATAACAAATAAATAAATAAATAGCAATTTTTGCATATGCTTCAGCATGCAAGAAGTCCTCCTGCCTTAAATCAGTGTAATGATGTCAGTTAAACAATTATCTTACTTGTAGTGCCTGAGATCCTGGCCCCACCATTCTGTTCAACGATGCACGATTTAAACACAAAGCCAGAGTCTATAGTTCTATGCAAATATAAAGTTCAAGCTTAAATCACAACATTTTTGAAATCAAGATGTTGTGTTAAATAACGCTCCATGCATGGATGTAATTATACGTCAGTGGCATAAAACCTTCAGACTTCAACCCTAAACCACAGCAGGCAGAAGGGCTGAGCCTAGAACGTGTGGATAACCACAGCCCTCACTGGCTTGTGTAGGTTTTGGGGGGCAGTGGGAGTATTTTTTGTTAGCTCAGAGCTCGGATCCCACCAGCTTTGACAGCCCTTGGGAATATGTGTGATTAGCCAGCCCAGCCACAATATGTCACCAGCACTCCACACAAACAGCTCTGCTACTGCTGGAGAATAGAGAGGGAAAACATCACATCCTGCAGCCAGGGGAGAAAAAAGAGGATCAAAGGACAGGGAAGAAACTTGACAGGGAAATGATAAGGGAGAAAATGGAGGTTCCCAGAAAAAATGATCGCAGGGAATGTAAGGTCAGCAGCAGGTTAGGTGGAGCTTCATGAGTGTAAGGAGAGGAGCTGTCCTGGTACCTGGGATACCCTGGCACCCCAACACTGGAATTTACAGGCTGTAACTTAAAAGCACTCATTCCTTCAACTTTGTTTTCCTTTTGAAAGATTGTTTCTCCTCGCGATCACATTAAGCCTTGCCTGTTGAGAACTGAAACCACTCAGCATGGTGCTGAATTTCCCTTCCCAGTGCTCCTCTCTCCTCTCCTCTC
>VZRZ01006451.1:231911-249114 GCA_013398175.1 Climacteris rufus
CTCTCCTCTCCTCTCCCACAGCTGCAGGAAGGTGGCTGAAAGCCATGCTCAGCACCAAGCACTGGGCATTACCAACAAAAAAAACAGTGTCAGAAATAAAATGCATGGAAAGAATGGAGCTACATGCAAGTGTAAAGAAAACACATCCCAATGCAATGAGCGTGGAGCCCTGACAGAGCACGACCTTTGTCAGGGGCTAGTACTCATTCTTGGCAGTGTTTACTCATGAGGATTAGGAAATGTGGGCAGCCCTTTAACCTGTGCCACTCAGAATCCCCATGGCTGAGCACGGTGAGCACAGTGTGACTGAAACTGCTCTTACAGCTCTCAGCTCCCTGCGCTGGGTCCCACAGCATCGATGGGCACCAGGGAATTCACTCGAGGTCTCCTGGGTTTGGAATGGAAGGGATGCAGTGCAGCCCTATCCAGTCCTGTAGTGCAGCTCCTTCCTTCCCCTCATGGCCGTGGCAAAGCCATCAGGTCGTGTTGCTGCTTGGCCGAGGAGCAGGGGAGTCGGTCAGTCCTTCTGCAGCTTTGGGAGCCCAGCTCTGTGTGTTTGCATGAGCACTGTCCCTGCTGATACCGCTGGAAACACGGCTGGGTGATTACCAGGCACTGCCTGGGATTTAAGCAAGCATAATGTATTCAGAAATAGAAAAGAGGATGTGTCTCTTTGTGGGTTTGCTGTCTTGTTGCTATTGGGTTAGAGTTTAAGAGTCTTTAATTCCCGGTTTATAGGATAATGTACAGTTCACCTCTAGATGGGCATTAGTGTGTTCAAAATATACCACTTTGTGCCTTTTTATAGGGAGCAAAGCTGCAGGCAGGGAGGAGGAAACCATTTCTGTCAGAAACTTAAAAGCTGAAATCAGCTTGCCTGGCACTGTACAGGTTTGGGGATGCAGAGGAAATAGAGGTGTGATGTCAAAGTACAGTACCCAGCATGTGTAATACCAGGGAAGTCTCACTGGGCAACAAGAACCCTGTCAGTTCACCCCAGCTGGGGTGCAATTCCTCTGGTCAAACCCCAGGAGATCCAGCAGCAAGGCTGGGGTCTCCCTGTAGATGGAGGTGAAGGCTCAGCCAGCCAAATTTGTATGTAACATAGCATGAGATGTATAAAAACACGTTCTGGCTCTATTTTTGTATAAAATTGTTTAACATGAGCTACTTAGTAAAATTATTGGCTGAATAACAAAGTGGTGGAAATAAAAACACACAGGATATTCATGCTGTGTGATTCCAGGTTCCTGATTTAAAGGTTTGGTGTCTGAGTCTGTCTACAGGTGATGAGATGTTCCCCCAGAGCACAGCAGTGATGTGGGTGCTCTGAATTATCCTTCTTTTCCCCCTCACTCTGCTGCGACACTGGTTGCATGTGATCCCTGGAAGGAAGAAAGTCTCTTCCTTGGTATCCAGGTGGGTGCCCTGGTTTCATGGTTTCTGAACTATTTTTAGTTGTGTGCACTCACCCTGATACCCAGCCCTCCAGGCTGCCTGCTGTGCTGGGCTTGGTTGGTGGGAGCGTGCTGGGGTGTGCTGGGTGGGTTGGTGGGAGTGTCCTGCTGTGCTGGGCCCGGGGGCTGCACGCTGCCACTGCAGGGAGGTCAGCCCGGGAGCAAAGCCGGCTTCTGGCCCGCGCTGCCAGAGAGGTAAACCCAGAGCTTTATGCAGTGGTGTGTGCAGCAGCCTGGGCCAATTAACTTGGAAAAGGATTACTGCTATGCCACTGGGATGCATCTGTGACAAGTTCAACCTCTGATGGCCACTGCATAAGGCAGTGCTGATGCTAATGTGCAAAGCATTGCAAGTTGTCAATGAATTAATAAAACCAGGAGCAGGAATCCCTGCTGGTGATTAAAACGTTGAAATCAGCATTGATTTAAGGCTGACAATCCTTATGGGCACTAGGGAGAAGGAGAGGAGGATTTGGGGCCAGCGTGCCTGCAGTGGCACTGGGGACATGGGGTGGGAATGGCCGTGGTGCAGGAGGCACAGCTTCCCAGGGAGGTTTATAGGAGACCCTGGAGGACATCACTGTGCTAAAGCGAAGCGTGAGCTGCGTCGCACAGAGGAAGAAAAGGCAATGACAAATTTGAAGTGCTTTGTTTCTGTTTTTACATCTGTGTTGAGGACGGGTTGTGCAGCTCAGCTCTCACTGCAGAGCTGTCGCTCAAAGGGAGCCTGGAGCAGCTCTGTGTACGGGCTGTGACGTGCGACCGGTGCTGCTGCCAGCCTTCGGACACGTCACGCTCTCCTGAGCAGCCATACAGGGCTTTTGCTTGCTTAAAACAATGTTCAAGTCCAGGACAGCTTCTCCAGTGCTGGCTCCACAGCAGGATTCTGTCTTTCTGTGGCATCTTGCAACGACTGCTGGTGGATTTTTGTTTACCGTGCCCAACTCCCTCCCACCTGTGGCAACTTTTTGTGTCCCCTTGCCCCTCAGTCACCTCACTGACAACCAAAGTGCCAGGAGACCAAAATATAGGGGGCTTTGGGCCATAAAACTTTTTAACCTTTCCTCCTGTCAGCTGAGTCTCAGCTCTGTCTCCTGTGTCTGCCTGACCATGGGTCTGAGCATGACCTCAAGGAACTAAAGTGGCCAGTGAAGTGTTGTGGTCCCTGCCTTAACTGAGGCAGGCCCCTGCCTTGGCTTTATGTGTCCTGTAAAACACTGCCTACTCCTAAAACTCTGTGTGATGAATAACAAGGATGGTATTGAAACCAGCCAAGAGGTCTCCACACTTTACCAGGGTGTCAGCAAGCAAGCAAGACATCAAATGAGACTGGGAGCAGAGCAGCTAGGACAAGATGGACTTGACATGAGGACCTGATCTCACATCCTTGAAACAACCAAACTTCGTTTTCACACTGTGTGGTACACAAGTGCTCTGCCAGATCAACAAGAAAAGCCCACTGTATCCTTTCAGCACTTTTGTTCTGCATATTTTGCTGTTAATGGGGACAGGAATTGAGGTGGGATTTCATTGTGCCTCTGCGGGCTCAGCAATGTTGCATCTACAGCAAAAAGCCCCATCTGTCCCCGTGTGGGGCTGTACCACCGTGCCACCAGCCATCCACAAGCAATTAAAACTGCTTAGTTAGGCACACAGATCACTTATTACATTTTCCACCCTCTTCTTTCCAATTTTTATATCTGTTGAGCAGGCAAACACAGCTTTTGCAGGAGTCCAGAAAGGGAGTTTTTAAAAGCCATCCTGCCCTCCTGTTTGTTTAAATGTGTTTGTAGTGAAATTCTGTCAGTGCTGGCAAACTCAGAGGATGAGAATCCTCCAGGGATTTCCTCTAAATGACACTTTCAAAGTCAGATCTGCATATGCACTGCATCAGACAACATTTAGAGAGCACATGTAAGATCCCGGTTAAAAGAATCACATTTACTAATATTTTCCCTCTGTTTATTCTGGGTCAGTGTGCATTACAGAAGAGGCAGAGATGACTGTGTTGCACAGTTTGATGGGATAATGGCAAAAGGGAGAACAGATGAGTTCAGAGAGATGGGAGATTCTGAAGCAGTTTTGTAGCACAAGGTAGGATTTGCAGGACATCATTCAAAATAATTGTGAAAAGCATAACTGAAATGGTGGAAGCAGAACAAATCTGAATATGCTCTTTTTTTGTGGCAAAGCATTATTTTCAGCTAACATTGATTTGATTTGAAAGGGAGCTTCAGTGGAGTGAAGAATAAATGAAATATGAACATTGTTTTCAGATTTCTCTGTGATGCAGCGTGATGTAGAAATTAATCCTTACCCGGTTCTAAGTAATACAGACTGTGGTGTCTAGTTAAGATGTATAAAAATGATAAGATTATGGTTTCCATTGGATTAAAACTTTATTAAACATTAGCTCTCTGGATGGAAGTCTTTCAGCCTGTTTTTTGGTACAAATGTGGTCATTCTATATTTATTATTATCTGTCAATGCAAAATTTCAGCTAAGACAATGCAGTTGTTCTTGGGAATAAATTTAGAGAAATGCAGGGGATTTATCTATATTATAGAAGTCGCTGTGGATGTTTTGCCTAGGAGAAACTCCATGCTTTGGAGTGGAAGCTCCAAGTTTGATAGCGGGATGCTCTCCAGCCGGTATCACCCCTATTTACAACCCTCAACTGGATAAAGTGATAATCTTGAAAAATCTCAGTTCACATGTGCATCACAGAGAGACGGGGGGGGGGGCCCAGGAACTCCTTTGCCGAGGGATTCTGCCAGCACCCAGCAGATCCTCTGTGCTCTATGTGCACTGCTCTGGAGGGTGATGGGAGAGACCTTTATTGACCAGGCTTTCCCTGTCCCTGCCCACCCCACTGGAGTGCTGGGCACAGCCTGGGGACTGTCTCCTGGTGCCCTCCATGTTCCTGGGTGGATGCAGGAGGGATGGACCATGCTGGGTTGCTGTCCTAGGGAAGTGTGTGGGGTGCAGTGTTTGCCGTGTTGAATGAGAGTTGGGGGTTAGATTTGGTGTAGGGGACAGACCTCAGTGTGAGGGAAAACCACTGACAAAGCCTGGGTCCAGGACTTCTCCAGAGCTGGTTCTCCAGCAGGATGCACCGCGTTTGGCTCACCATCGACCAGTGTGGCAAAATCTGGGCTCCAGAACCCCAATTTCCAATCCTGCTGTCTGCCCCCACCCTGAACTCTCTTTGCCCTGTGGAACTAGGACAGTTCCTCGTCAGGGTGCTTTAAAAAACCTTTGCTTTTAAAAATCAGAGGAAAAGACACAGTGTTTCACTTCAAACTCATTTCCAGGGGCAAGGTCTCCAAAGGCCAGAGACTCTCTGCCCCGTGCCATTTAATTTCCTCCTGCATTAGCATTACACGCCGGGATTTGGGGTGAGCTATAAGTTTGTTTCCCAAGATGCCAGCCTCTGTCAGTTTTGCCTGCTTTGGGGATGCAGGCTGGGAAGCACAGTGGGGAGCCAGCCCCAGCTCCTCTCTGCCAGCCGTGTAGCAGTGACTTTGGGGAGAAGTTGAAGCAGACGTGGTGCTGTTGGAAACCACCAGGGCAAGATTTGCTGAAGCTCATTGATTGTCACCTCCAGTTAGTAACCCCAGGTGACCTCAGGGGGGGTGTTTTAAGGTTGCACTTGTTACTGCCTGTAAGAAATTAAGATGCTTCAGTGCTACAGCTGTGGAAAAGTACAGGATGAAATTTGTGAGGGATTTAGAAGCACTGAGTAAGACTTGTACACTGATGAAGAACAGAAGTCTATTTTCCAAAGGATTTGTGCATTTTTTCCCCCTTCATCTGCCTCCTCCCTTTGCCCTGCAAACACCCTGTGTGTGACACTCCTGTGGCTGGCTAAAATCCTCCTTGGCTGGCCTGTCCTGCCAGAGATGGTGTAACCCTTGGGGACAGTCTCTCTCCTCTTGCCAGACCACTGATTTATGCCCCTCTGATTTTCATGACACTTGTAGGAAGATCATTTTTTGAAAGGCATTGTCACAGTTTGGTTGAAGCTGTGAGTTTGGGGCTTGCCCACTGATGGAGAGATAGTGTGGTTATCAAGTTTCATGTCTTTTTTTAGTAACCTGGATAAAGATCCTCCTCACTGCCAAGGAGTAAAATCATTCTGTCCTGGGAGGCCCAGGGAGGCCTCAGGGAGTTCTGCATCCCACTCCTTGCAGGCAGGCAAGGATGGAAGAGTGTTACTTTGATGTATATTTAATGTAACTAAGTAAGCAGGAAAATTGCTATTTTTTTCATGTCCTTAATTAAATATTTTCTTCACATTTTCTTGCTCATTCTTAGCATCACTTTGGGGTCAACTGATACCACAGTGCTGATGCCCATTCAAAAGAGTCATGCAGGTGGTTTTGGATGGGGCCCAGTGAGTTCAAATAATTTTGCTCCTGATGTAAACTGGAGCAGAACAGAGCTGTGAAAGTGTATAAATAACAAGAGCTGGGTTTTGACTAAATCTATAGTATTTTTTTCTGGCATTCACCTTGCATAAATTAAGATATTTCCATAAATAAAAAGAAAACTTAATAAGCCTCAGAAAGGTTAGACTGTTTCCAATGGATTTTATGCCTGTTGCATAAATCCTACTCAAGTAATTCCATACTTTGTGTGGACATAATTTTTTTTACAGTGTAAATTCCATTAACACATTCATGCCATATGTGCCATATATCAAAACATGCAGCCTCTTGCACTCTCAGTAAATCATCAGCATCCATGCCTGCTTCCCAATTCCATCAGCATGGGTCTGCTGGGGCAGTGTGGTGGTGAGACATCCTGTATGGAGCCTCAGGGCTGCATCCAGCTGCAAAGTCAGCCTGTCTGGGCTACATCCCTGGCTGTAGTGAGGCTGTTCCAGGATAAAAGATGATATCCTTGCTGTGATACCATGATGATTGACTTCTTCTCTTCTCTTTTCTCTTCTCTTCTCTTCTCTTCTCTTCTCTTCTCTTCTCTTCTCTTCTCTTCTCTTCTCTTCTCTTCTCTTCTCTTCTCTTCTCTTCTCTTCTCTTCTCAACGTTGAAGTTGACACTAATAACCTGGCATGCAAAAAACTGCTTTAGTTTCCAGATGTTCTGAATATCCTGAGAATTGTTAAAAAAATGATCCTCTTTATCCTAATCAAAAGTAATTAAAAGTACACTTAAATAGAGCACAAACCTGTACTTAATTCCAAATGTTTTGCACGTACAAACAGCAAGAGTTGTTAGTAACTCTTCAGCTCCAGAAGCCACAGCAGAGCCCACGTTTTGCTGTCACAGGTGCTTTGCAAACATACAGGCACAGGCTTTCTGGCTGGAATACTTCAGCTTGAAAATAGCCCGTGAAGAACAAAACTTCATAAAATAAGAACAAGTTTCATTGCTTGCCACAACCAGTGTCATGATTTAGCACTTTTAAAAATTGGTTTACTCTGCACAACAGAAGCAGTGCAAAATGCCATATTCTCAGTTACTTTGCCTTGCAGTCTTGGAGTTGATGCATTTTACTCATTCACTTCACATAACTATATCCTTGCCATTTTTCCTTCCTTTGGACAGAGCTCTTGGCTTTCAGACAATTCCTGCAAACCCTGCAGCAGTTGTGTCACCATAAGATGTGTCACTCAGACTGGGAGCAGTCAGGTTTGAAAACTGAGGAGCTGCCTGGCTCGCATCTTAGGTGAAGCAGACAGTGAGTGAGCAGACAACAAGAGGGATGCAGACAGATGAAATCTTTTAGACTTAAGCAAGACTTAATGCAGTTTAAACGAAGCTTTACCTATGGCTCTTGATAATGTTGGTAATAACTACTTGTTTGGGACTTCTAGAAAGAAGTGGTCATCTCATTTGGTGATAAAACAGGCTTGCAGAATGAATGGTCTCATTTTCCCAGATACAAAGTGTGATAAGGAAGGAGTTGGCATTTTCTTTTGGGGTAAAAAAAAATCAGATTGTTAATTTTTTGGTGCAAGGTCCATCTTTTGTTTCTGATTTTGCATAGCACTTTGCACAAAACGGTGCCAATGAATAACAAACTTCCTGGCAGCTACCAAGCCATGCAATACTTACATGAAATGGGAATAAGTGATAGCCAGCACATGCTTCTTTTTGGCAAGAATTAGTTGTGTCACACAAATAAAGTTTTCTTCTTTCTGTGTGTAGCAAAGCAGTAGGTGCCATACATCTGGAATTTGAAAAAGCTTTTAACACTGTTAACACATTCTATTCTCATAAGAGAAGTAGGGAAGATTGTTCCTAATATTGCAGGAACATCAAAAGCATTGTAGGATGGCTACAACTAGGTCTGGTGCTGTTTAGATCACGAGTAAAGACACCGATGATGGGATAGGGAACACTTATTAAAGTTACAAGCACATGGTGACAGCTGCAGGCTGAAGGAGAGGCTGAGAAGTCCAAATAATAGTGGCAAATCATGCATTGCATGAGTAGACCAGAATGTCATTCACATCAAAAAAGATATGAGCCATCAGAGAAAGTCCGGGGGAGCAGTGGGAATGACCAAAGCTCTAGGAAGAAAAAAAGTGATGAAGAAATGTGGAATGGACTGAGCTTCTGGAGTGTGGACTGACCAGGGAAGCAAGGCTGTCAAGTGTGTGAAAGGCTGTCACAGGAAAGGAGGGAATCACTCTCTTTCTCTGTCCATGGTGGATAACACGAGGAATTAGAGGCTTAAACTACAGGAGAGAAATTAAGGTCAGATGCTGGAAAATGTTTTTGTGTATTGTAGAGATTACACAGTATTGTAACAGATTTCTCGGGGCAATTAAGAGATTTCCATCCCTGGAGAGATTTCCAGGTGTTAAAGATTCCATGTATTGATCATGTCCAATGGCAGGGAAAGTGGTGAAGTACCCCCCTTCTAGAGATGCCACTGACCTTCTGTTACTGTGACTTACAAGGAGCTGACCTTGCAATTGAGGCAGTAGAAAAAAAAAATCAGGTTTTGTTCTCATGTATGGCAGATTTCTTTTGTGAACTTACCCAGACAAACAGCAGTGTCTCAGAAGCCACCTGAGCCTATGAGTCTGCTGCCAAGAAGACTTGTTTCTGTATTGTAGGAAGTCTTCGATTTTCAGAGAGATTAGTGTCTGTTGTCACTGTTTAAGTTCACCATTGAGGACCCATTCTCAGAACAGGATTTTGGGTGTCACGTGGAATCAGATACATAACAATAAACTTTGTGTTGATGAAAATATGTGGCCAGACATCTGTGATGTTACCGTTTCTGTCTAGCATGAACTAAAACAGATGGGTTGGTTTACTTCATCTACAGCTTTGTCTACAGAACACAGTAACAAGAGTCAGTGGGCCTCAGACCTACCACACAGGGTGGACATTTCTGGCTCACAGAAGTCCATTAACTCACACCAGGCTTTTCTTCCACACCACATAAGGTGTGGAGAATGGCCTGCAACCCTGCTGCCCTTGGAGGAAGCTGACCAGCCGTTCCTTCTGTCATTGCCTCTCCTTCTTCTGTGTCCCTGTGGTCTGCAATTGGCCCTGCTTCCTTAGGAAGAGATGGCTGGAGGTGAGCACTTCGGGAGGGCTCTCCTCCTCCTTCCACCTGTTTTTCATTCCTTGACTCACTGGCTTTAAGCCGTAAGCAGTGACGTGACAGCTGAGTCACGGACACACCACCTGGATGCTGTCAGCATCAATCTCTCTTATAAGGATCATAGAAGAACAAATAGAGAAGACTGTTAGGGCTTCTCATTCGTCTTCCTGCCAGCGGGGCACCGAGCCCTGCAGTGCGGTCTCCGGCTTTGTCCAACCTTGCTCTCAAAATTCCAGGCAATGGGATTCCACTGCCCTTCCCCAGGATCTGTTCTGCCATTCAATAAACATCATTACCAAGGAGAGCGCTGCTTTTCCCTGATTATTATTTACCCTAACTTTTCCTTATGTGAGCAAATAGCTTCTTACTAATATCCATGCTACAGAGTTAGTTTTTTTTGTGAAGAAATTCAGTGAAGTTGCAAAATCGGAGACGGAATGCTTTATTTGTTTTCTGTTTAACAGTTTTAAGAATGTCCCTGCTGCATGCATTGTTGTAGACAGTGGATGAAAAAACCCAGAAATGCAGTCCTGTGCCCTGAAGAGCTTACACTTTTCATTTAAGCAAGATACAGTGACTAAGAATGACAAGTAACGAGAAGGCAGGACAAGAGTCATACAAGAAAGGTCAGGATGTTTCTAAATAAAACCTATTGTCATGCTTTTAATTTGGGTTTATATTGAAGACTCATCATACATAGCTACATATTTTTGGGACAATTTCACCATGTTTCAATCAAACATTTTTAATCTCACAAAGTCATCTTGGCTGCTTTGGTTTGGTGCTTATTTAAAGCTTCATTGTTACAGAAATCCCTGGTTTTCTCTCAGTTACTCTTCCTCTCAGCTGAATGGGGCTTTTGCAAAAACAGTTGTCACAGTTAGTCTGGTTATTAATTCCCTGAGTATCCCAGAGGTACAGGAGCTTTTCTAGCTGATCCATGCCACTGGGCTGCTTCTCTTTGACCTTTGTCTCCAGCTCTCTGTCTCCTCTCTGCAACACCCCAAATTGCCCTTACTCCAGAAGTGCCAGTCAAATCTCTTCATCTGGGGCTGTTTGCTGGAGAGTAACAAAGCAACTTCTCTCTGCACAGACCTTACAGCTGCCTCTGAGCAGCAGTGACTCCTCTCCTGGGCACCAGTAAATTGGATCAGAGCCGAACCCCCTGCCCCACCTCCGCCATATGCCTCCTCCAGCTTTTACATCCTGCTCACTGTGTGTTTCCTACACCTGACAGAGGTGTAACGCCAATTCCTGACACCCTTGGCTTTGGGTTTCCAATCCATACATCTTCTTCTTCATGCTACGTGATTAGCAGAGCAGCACATTTAATTTTGGGGGACTCAGGGTAAAAGTCTATCATGGTAACTCAATGTTATTCCAACAGATGCCCATTCTATGCCATCTGTCCCACCTGTGGCTTTGGCTATTATTTCTTACTAATTTTATTCTTGTCTTTGCCTTAAGGGGACAAATTCTTTCTGGTACCTGACTGCAGGTTTAGAAAACTCCCTGAGGGAAACCCAAATGCATTTCAAAAGCATTTTTAATGTGTGTCTTTCATCCTGGTGAAATCAGCTGTCCATGCACATCAATTCCCTGCAGCAAATTTCCCCTTCATGGAATAGAAATATTCAGCCTCATAGTTGGGTATGGAAATCTTGCTGAATTAAGACAAGGGGTCTGCATAAATGGCCTGATTTTAGCACTCTGACTTTCCAGCCTCCCTCTTACCTCTTCTGAAGGAAGTCATGAAGGCTTGAGTGTTGAGTCCTGCTGGGAATTTCAGAGGGTTTGGAAGGGAGACAGGTGATTTTCAGCTGGAAAACCTGCCAGGGGTTTGGTTTTGCACACACACACTTTTCTGGGCAGTTTGGCCAAGTGCACACCTTGTACTCAGAAGGCAAGGAGAGGAACTCTTCCTTCTACTAGATCTCCAGATTCACATTAACAAAAATTTACTTAACTATTATTTTGTTATTTGTATTTGGTGTGGAAGGCCCTAGCTCAATTAAAAAAGCAGATGCTTATTTGTAAAGATAGTGCAGAGTTATTTCAGCAGTCACACTGGAAAACCATTAGTTATCCAAGGAGACAAATTGAACAAGACAAATCTAGGGCCAACCAGTTTCTCCTCAAACAGTTTGCAAACACATACTGAGAAGCAGAGAATTAGGTAAGGAGGGTTGAATTTGCTCTTGCTGTGACCCGAATTCAGCTGGTTAAAGGCAAGCAAACTTGGCCTCCCACTTCATTTTAATTTATTGTTTCTAAGTGAGACATCCTTCAAAGCTAATAGTTTGATAGGGCATGCTGCTCATATCCTGCCTTTTATTCAGGACAGTTTTGTGTCTCTCTAAACCTGCGTATGTCCAACTGAAGGCCTCTGTGAGCAGGGAGCTCCCAAACAGTTTGGAGCTCCTGTGATGTTTCCTCCACTACCTTGGCTGCCAGGGCCAGGTATCAGCTGCTGCTCCCATCCAGGGCACAGGAGCGGCCACTTGTGCTTGGACCAGGCATCTTCAGAACCAGCTTTAGTCATTGTCTGAGGCTGCTGTGTTCTCACAGAATTTATCTAAGCTTTGATGCATTAATTCAGGATGTGAGCCTGCTCTGAGTGAAGGCAAGGGCACAAGTGGGAGGCAAGGTTCTGTTGCTCTGATTGATTTTTTTTTCCCCAGAAAATACAGGCTGATTTCTTCTGAATTTGGTGAACAGTACCTGTTTTGGGAAAATGAAGGCATTTGGCTCTCACCGATCCTCTCCACACCTTTTGGTATTTCTCCAAGCAGTGCCCTGAAGGCAGGTCTGAGGTTTGTGAACTGCTCTCTTGTAAACACTCAAAGGTATTTTTCCAACAGAGGGAGAGGCAGCAGATTTTGCCTTCCCTGCACAGCAAGTGGATGTGGCAAAATGTAAATAGCAGCAGTTCACAGGGATCGATAGGTACAACAAAGCCCATCAGCTGCAGTGTCTGTTTGGATGGTGTGCAAGCTTCTCCTTGTGCACGATCTCTGATGGATACTGTGCCAGTACAGGGGGCTGATTCTGGCTGTATGGATGGAATTTTATATATTGCTACAGCAGCACCAGTGTCTTTGCCTATTGCAACTCTGCCTTGTGGACAGTAAGACAAGAGCCATCTCCTGTCCTTGTTTTGTGTAATAAAATGCTTTTGCTGCTGTGCAGGACCCCATGCACCCACTAGGTCCACCAGATGGGAGTAAACTTATCTCTGTGCTGTTAAGAGAAGTCCTGTTGGAAACCCCAGCAGGGGTCAGAAAGAAGTGCACAGTATTTGTGAGGAATGATGGCTACTAATACAATAAGCCTAACTATTTCTAAATGTTTCCCTCCATTAAGCAAAAATAATCTGTATCATTACATTTTATATTTTGTGAATGGAAATAGTGTTGTATGCATTCTGAACATTAACAGATTTGAATTTGTTTTCAGCAAGAAATGTGAACATTTTAGTGTAAGGACAATATGTATTATGTTTTACTAGCTGTTGAATACACTGAGTTCCAGACAGTTAATTTTGGCAATGAGAAATATGTTGCGATATGATAAAGGCAATGAATGAAGCACTTCAGAGGATCAGAGGGTAATGTTATCCATAACTTCCATCAATCATCACAAAAGACAGCAAAACAGAGCTACTCACTGGGATGGGTGAGGCTACTGATCTAAGGGTACTGTGCCTTTACTCAAAATAATCTTGATTTCAGCAACTTGAAAGTATTTCACCATGGCTCAAGAAGTCCTTAAGCCATGGATTGGTGGAGATTAAGAGAAAATACTGGGGAACTATCAGCACATAGTCACTTTGATCTTGACATTTTTACTAAATAAGGTGTCTGAGCTGGTATGGCTCTTACATTTTCAAGTTAATGGCCAAATCCAAAAAGTAGTGAAAAGAAAGAATTAAAGCATGCTTTAACAGCTAAATCCAGCATTAAAAAAAAAAAAGAAAGTTTTCTCAGTCCCTGTCCAATCCTAGAAGCACGTAACTCAGGATGTACCTGCATTCACTCTCCAAGAACCTCAAATGTACAACAGTCAACTCGCAGCTGTGCCTGGAACCTCCACCTCCTCAGTAGGTTTGAGTCCTGCTGCATCCTGCCAGGGCTACAGATGGTTCAGCTCTTGCTGGACATGGTGCAAACCACATGAGCTCAGTTTGTGCTAAGGACATGCAGCTGAGAAGGTGAAAAAAAAAAGTAAACCTTCTGAGAGAAAAGAAAGAAAGACAGTGCAGAAGGGTCTTTAGTTCAGCAGCTGGGATGGTCCTTCAGGAAGGGGAATTGTGTGTGTATCTCACCTTCCTGGCTGGAATTCACAAACAGCTCTTGGAGGAAGACTGAAACTCTAGATCAGGTAGATGCTCTCAGTACTAAACTAAAAATTATACTCACCTTTGATCTTCCTCTTCTTGTAGCTCAATGAATCTTTAATTCCTTTTATGCAAAGAGGAACAGATTCAGCATAAGGGCATGCAGTGCTCTCCTAGCTACTCTCCCCATCTTCCCTGGGTATCTTGCAACCTGGATGATTTTGGTAGCTCCCCAGTGAACGCAGGCTGGTATTTCTCAGGCAACAAATCAAGCTGAACCCAGACCTCCTCCTTGTCACCCTGCTGAGAACCTCCCTGTGAAATTTAGATGGCCAGCTGCAGCCTGGAGGAGTGTCCTGTGTTTGCCTCCGGATGGACAGACTCTGCCCATGTCCTGAAAGGAGGCTCAGCCCCAGTGACAGGCGTGGTTTGAAAGCTCAACCCTGAGCTCCTGCACTCATCAGACTGTTTTCTTTGTGTCTCTGGGGAGGAGGCATTTTACAGCAGAATAAATCCTAGAGAACAAACTGATGGAAATCCGTCTCACAACACTCCACACCTGGAAGGCTGAGACTACTCTCCTGGAAGACTGGGAAGAGAGTTTTGAAAACCTGCTCCAAATCTGGTACATGGTGAAACACTAGAACCGATCTCCAACCTCCCAGGCTGGTGTCCTCAACACTGCCTTGTATGTATGTAAGTAATGCAACTGATCCAGCAGACACTCTGGAATGACTGTGGGAAATGATCTGAAGGAGCACAGTGTCTCTTGGAGGTTACTAGCGACCCAAGGTGGGTGTGTGACCATCCCTTGAAGCAGAAATTAAGGAATGGAAATTCATGTACCCCTGGAATTTTGGAGCTTCGATGCAAAGTGTCTGGGTTCTCGGCTGTCTAAATTTAGGAACCGTGTCTGAACTGTCAAGTGCTTCCCTGAGCAGTCAGGTTCCCGACTCCTTACACCACATCTGAAAATGATGTTTCAAGTTAGATCCACTCAAGCTTTTAGGTGCTTAACCATTGCTTTGGCCAGCAACAGCAATCACCAAAGCTCCTGCTCAGCCACCATCTAATGCCGAGGTCCAGACACCCTTAGTGTTTTAGCAGGGATGCTCTGTGGGTGCCCTTATCCCCTCTTTGGGCACTTGTGTCTTGCCAGCCCTCAGCAGCCTGCAGTGGAGCACCAGCCTGACTCCCTCTTTGAAACATGTGAAGTGCCTGACTCTAAGAGGGGCTTTGGTACCTGTCACCCCAAATGAAGAAAGGTTCATCCCTGCAGGGCAGGCAGTTTTTCACACTGATCAGCTGATTTGGTAATTCCCTGCTCCTTGTACTGCTTTGGTGCATCCCAATGCGTATGGAAAGCAGGCTCCCAACAGCGTATTAGCAGCCAGTACGAAAATTGTAACCTAAGTGTTGCCTTCTTGCAACTATATTCCTAATTACTAGTGTGGGATCAAAAAGTGGTACCAGCTGCCTCAAGGACCACAGTGCTACATCTTGGGGCACAAGATGCATTACATCAGTTAGGCAATAGCTCCAGGTCTCCAGGAATATAGATCCCTACTGGAATTAAACATTAAAGTCACATTGTGTTTACCTTAAAGCAATCTGATGAGGGATTAACCAGGTGAGCAGTCCATCTCACCGCATCACAGAGGAGTAATTAAATTATTCCCAAACAAAATTGCTACAATTGGACACCTAATCTAACTGCTGATGTCTCTGTAATCTTTTCTGCCTTCTTGTTGAAGTGCTCAACCCTCCTTATTAAGAACCGTGCCGATTTTGTCCTGCAGGAAGTTAGAATATATTTCGTTTTCTTTGTCTGTCCTTGCTGATCTGTGGGAATAACAGATCCCGCCACATGAAATTATTCTGGCTGTGCAGAAGGGGCTGGTGAGCTTCTATTTGGAATACAGTTTCCAGCACTGGTCACCTCATTATAGAAGTGAGTTGCTGCCAATAGGGACGTTGCAACAGAGTCCAAATGATGCAACAACTTAATTATTCAGAAAAGGGTTAGAAAAGCTACGATGTGGCTGCTGCTTTTGGAAAACAGGAGATTAAGAAGCCACTTTAGGGGGGCTTGAAGAGCTCTGGGGGAATAGCAAGAATTCACATACACGGGGAGAGAAGAGCTAGTGACAAATACCAGAACAAAAGGGAAATTAACAGAAGCTTAAGTAGGGATGAGCAGCAAAGCAGTGTAATTTATTTGTGAATTTATTTGTATTTAGTGTAGTTAATATATGGAAAATTATACTAAAGCTGGAACAGAAACAACCATTAGACATCATTTTACAAGGCTTTAGACACGTGTGGGGGCTTGAAATAACTCTGTGGGATGCAATTCAGAGGAGAGGAAAAAGGACTTACGTTTTCCTCACAATCTCATCTCTTAAAACATGTATCTCCGTTGTGCTAAGTAATAGACATAGTTACTTTAATGTGACTATCCATACAATTCTCAGGGAAAGATTTTAATTTACAAGATTAATTTCCCTTCCAACTTCAAATATATAGATGTCGGGGAAAATAATCAGAGATATCTGAAGGGGCAGGGCTGAATCCTGATCTCAGCAGCAGCAGAGCAAAGCCCGAATAACTACAAGAAAAATACTGGATGCATGCAGGGATGTAACTGAGACAAGATCTGGTCCCTGAAGTGCTGCACTGCAGACAGGAAAACCTTCATGTCCCCTCCTTAAACTTCAAGGAAAGCTAACAAGAGTCCCAAGTCCTTTTAGGTCATTTCTACAGCTCTTGGAAGAAGCCTGTATGTTCCCATTTACATATGATGCCTCCGGGCCATCCGCTTCAGCGGGCGTTGGATCAGACTGGGCGGCTCGCTCCTTCGACCTGCAGCTCTGCCTGTTTTAAGACCAAACACGCTGCCTTCAGCTCCGGCGAGCCCGCGGGAATTCACCCTTCTCACGCACCGAGGGAGAGGGGACACCGGAATGTTGCCCTGAGGCAATCTGTGTAATCCCTGTATCTCTCTTTTCTCTCCTTCCAGGACGGGTGCTGAACCCGCCGCTCGGAGCCACGTGGGTAAGATCCCAACTTTCTCTCCAGGGGAGATCCCGGCAGGCAGTAAGCGATGCCAGAGCTCCCGCTGTGCTACCGCCGTTTACTCGGAAAATCACAGGCAATTAATCACAGTTTCCTCGGGGGAAAACCCACTTGATTTGGACCCGTCATTACGCAGGGAATCTACAGAACACTGTGCTGTAACCCAACCTGAACTCCGCTAAAGGCATTTCTTCCTAGGGCTCCCCTTCCACTTGGCAAGCTCTGCCCGCCTTCGGGAAGCCGGGAGAGGTGTAACGGGTTTGGTTACGCTCGGATGCGCTGAGGAGCAAGATGCACCCGCGATGTTGTCCCGCTCGTCTTTGGGCCGCCGAGGCGGGACGGGGGGAGCCTGAGGAAGCCACGGGGAACACTCTGAGGTGACCTGCTGCCCGTGCGGGGCTTTTCCCGGCCCCCTCCCGCACAGAGCGGTGCGTGTCGGCGGCCGCAGGGAGCTCACCCCGGCGGGACCGGGGCTGCGGCCGCCGCCCGGGCAGTCGCGCAGGGGCTGTCCCGCTGCGGGCACAGAGGGATGGAGGGCCGGAGAGATGCAGGGAGGAGGCAGTTTCAGGCGGCAGGTGAACGGGGCAATGCGATGCGTTCCCCACCGTCCCGGTTCCTGCGGGGCGCAGTTTGGGCGGTACCCGCGGTGACTCTGCCGGTGACGGCGGGGCGGGCGCGGCCCCCCGCGCAGCCGGAGTGCCGGGGGACGTGCGGGACGTCCCCGCCGCCTCTCCCCTCCCCTCCCCTC